>PVIC010029156.1:0-22709 GCA_004025085.1 Thryonomys swinderianus
AGCCCTAGTAAATTAATGTAGCAACCAGATTCCACTTCAAGTTATCTAGAACTAAGCTGGAAGACGTGATGGAATGTAATTTGTGCAAGACTATTGAAGCAAGATATTCTAATGCCACTAGGTCTAATTTTCCTTTATGTTTTTTATGAATATCAGCAGATGATATTGTCCACATGTTAGATTCCACCACACAATTTCAGAGCTTGATTTTCAAACTTCTAATACCAAAGAGGACCTATTACTTCTGCTATGTCTACATTACATGATTCTGGACCCTCTTTATCTCCATTTGGGTCACCACTAAAATGTGCAAAATGCCATGGGATTTTGAGGCTTTGATATTTTTTAAAGTAAAGTGTCACAATAATGCTATAATGATATTTAAATCATATTTAAGAATTATTTGTGATATAATACTACAATTAGCTTCATCTGTTTGCTTTACTTTTATGAGGCACTCGTAGCTACCAGGAACCTTAAAATTCTGTGCATGGTCCACACTTGTGGTACACGTTCTACTTTTATTGGACAGTACTTTAAAGCACAGGAACTATAAAAAGTGAATATTAACCAAAACCATTCTTTTCTTTTGCAGCATTTAGACTGATCTCCTCAATATGACAAGCTGGGGGCTGGAGATTTAGCTCTGGTTCTGGCATCTATCTCAACACAGTAACTAAGTCTAGTTCCCATTAGTGGAAAATCCATAAATACATGGGATTTAACGCCTGCAATCCCTCCACTCTGGGAGAGCTTACTTTATTTTTGCCTCTTTTACATGGTCGTTAAGCTCATGTCTGCTTTCCTTCGATAGTTAACATCGCACTTTAATGTTTTGTATTTTTTGTCTTTTTCATCCAGGCATGATGGTGCACGCCTGCAATCCCTCCACTCTGGGAGACTGAGGCAGGAAGACTGCCAGTTCAAGGGCAGTGTAGGCAATGTAGTGATTTATTGTGGTATGCGGTGTTGATTGTTGGTGGGCGTGTCTCCACGCGCAGCATTATATGTGGTCACCGGGGATCGAACTCAGGACCTTGCGCTTGCGAGGCAGGCGCCGGAACCACTGAGCTAACCCTCCGGCTCCAAAATGTATATTATTTAAAGAAAATTCTACAGACAGAAAAAATTAAACTTATGGTATTCCATATATAAAAACTAAGAAATTTTATGAATTTAGCAGTGTGGTAATGACTACTCTTAAAATTTTCTACTTGTTAAAATAGAAATAATTTAATTTCCAGATATTTAAGTTGTTAGAAAAACTAATGGTAAAAATACTTAACTCATGAAACATTACACTAAAATTATTATACAGATACAATAAAACATTCACTGTTAATGATTGCAAAATAATCATAAAAGAGAAAGTGTTAAAATTCTTTATTATGGTAATAATTTCCCTTATGTATGCCATGATTTCCCTTATGTAAAGAGCCCATGGTGGAAAGAGACATTCATTTGTTTCATGTGTCATAATGATTTACAATAAGGAAGGAACATAAATTAGAGGTATATAGTTTAACTGTTAAATGGTTAAACTGGATAGGATTCGACTATAAAGTGTTAGTATAAATTTAGAGAATTGGTCTAATTTTTTTCCCTGAACAACTAAGTATTTTGCAACATGGGTTATAGTAAAGCAAATGAGTTCTAAAATAAAATCTGTAAAAAAGTAATTTGTAGGTGTTCATGGGAAATATGAAAAGTCTTTGATTTGACCAATACAAGAACAAGATCTTGCAATGATAATTTTCACAATAATAAATAACGGACAAGTGTGTGAATCATTTTGCCTTCACATCCACTGCTTCTCATTCCTCGGTACAATTTGGTATGCTGATTTCATGGTCTTGGTTTGCAAAGGGTGTTTTCTTGAGAAGTGTATTGTTGTTGTTGTTTTTTATTTTAGCACTGAGAATTGAACCCAGGACCTTTGTGCTGAACTACATCTCCCATTGCATCCCTTTACTTTTATTTTGAGATGCGATTATGTTAAATTACTAATACACAGTATGAACAAATCCAGGGTAAGAAAATCACTGTAGGGTAAACCTGATTCACAAGTAAAATTAAAGTCCAAGGGTGTAGGCCAAAGCATCCTGACTGCATTAATTAATACATCATGATGATATGTAATCTTTTTATTTCTCACAAACTACCAGTGAATACAAGATAAATAAATAATGCCAATATATCACCACAAAATCAGCTAGTGATAAATCCTGTAAAGTAAATGAGAAAGAATGAGAAATTGAAGAAAAGGATTTGGAATTTTAAATGAGGAAGTCCTGTGTTGAAAACATCCTCCCAAATATCTCTTTTCCTCTTGGTCCATGTTACTCTTCAGCATGATCTCTCCCCTTTCAAATTAGGGTGAGATATAGCCTAACACAAGGCATAGCCTAATAAATACCCAGAAAAGGGACCAAACATCATGCCAGGCAAGAAAAAAGAAATGCTCATCAGATTATCCCCACATACTTCCTGCCATGTGATCCCACAGAAAGCAGGAAACAGGACGGTGCTAGCCAGATATACTTCCCACTAGTCTCTTTCCAGTGAACTACTCGGATGTGATGTTCCCATTAAGTGTTTTCTGGGTGAAGAAAGACCCAGGGAGTGCTACCCTATATTAATATACTAGGTGCTCTCTCTCTCTCTCTCCTCTCTCTTTCTCTCTCTCTCTCTCTCTCTCTCTCTCTCTCTCTCTCTCTCTCTCTCTCTCTCTCTCTCTCTCTCGGCTCCCTTTAGCTGTGTCTCTCTCACCTAACGTGTTGGTATCTAAATCCATTCTATATTCTCTGCTCAAAGAGGCAGAGGTTATACCCAAACATAATTAGAAATTTAGGAGGCAACAACTAAACATCAGCTATATATCTCAGGAATATCACAGAGTCATCTCTGACACTACTTTGACCTTTGGCTAAGATTGAAATAAAACCTAAACATATTATAAATACTTCAGTTTGTGGCAAGAAGAAGGAAGGAGAGAAAAAATTAGCAGCTGGGCTTCCTCTTTCCCAGTGAAGTAAAATGTCTTCATGAATCCCAACACACAACTACTCTTAATATTTCACTAGTAAAATCGTCATATGATGAGGCAAAGCTTCCGGAGATACTTAGCGAGAGTTAGCGAGAGTGCATCTGGCTGCCCTGCTCCTGTTGGTGAAAGTGTATAAAGAAAAAGGAGTCTTCATGAGAACAATCCAGGTAGTAGAATTTACTCCATTCCTTAAAGGAACTCCAGCAGCAGTGTAAATAAGGAATAGCATCAACCTAGTGTGTGTAAAAACAAAACAAAACAAAACAAAACAATGGCTAAAATCATCAGTACTCAGCAAACTAGATTGGAAATAGATTGCTTATTCCTGTGTAAAATAGATAAAAAGAAGTTGACATCTAATGCATGTGTGTATTGATCCTCATAAAAGGCAAAATAAAATGTACTGAAAGCATATGCTGTTGCTTATATTTAAATGTCCTCTCAAAGCTCCATGCATCAGTACTGGTAGGCCTTGAGAAGCTGAGTAGACCCAGGATATGTGATGCTGAGATTAAGGGCTGTAGTACTAAATTAGTCTGGTTATTGGTTTAGCAAAATTCTTAGTGTGGATAATGGAAGGTCCACCTTGGTTGCTGCAGCATCACCCAAAAGACCTGTAGCTTGGAAGGGGTAAAAGGGAAAGGGAGGGCCTGCTGCTGCCTACCGCTTGCCTCCTCTGCCATGGACTGTTAATCCTCTACGGAGCCACCCTGCCTTGGAGCCGGCCGACTGGATTGAAACTGCAACAGACTGGAGCCAACGTGAACCTTTCCTCCTTTATCTTGTGTGTAACAAGTATTTCGTTTCAGCACAGAGAAAGGTAACTAACACAACATATATAAGGAAGATTTATTTAAAATAAAAGTTACACTGACATTTGTAAGTACAGCTAGAGTCTCAAGGACAGTAAACCATATCTTACAAGTGCTAAAAGAAAATGATTGTCATGTGAGAATTATGTATCTAGTTCAACTGTGATCAAAGATTATATAAAACTGAGTCAAGTAAAGGGTATACAATAGGAAGTTAAGAGATGGGTCATGCCTGAAGTATCAGATCAAAAGATAGAGGAGAATGAGAGAGAAGAGATAAAGGATATAAAAATTGGAATATGTTATGTGTGTATATCAACTCTACACAGCGATTATAAACATTATGTATTGTAAAAATGTACAAAAACAGAAGGAAGAGGAGGAGAGGAAGCAGGAAAGGAAGAGTGAATAAAAAGAGAACAGTACGTGTGATGTGTAAATCCCAACTTCCCACAAGGACTGTGAGCATTTTCAGTACACACAGTACACATGTGTACAGATGTGCTAAAATTTTAAAATCTAAATCAATTACTATTTATTTAAAAAATTAAAAGTAATGAGAAAAGGCTACATATACAAATACAGTGAGCTTGTTTTTGTGAGTGAATCAATACTGATTTTTTTCCATAATAGTTTGAGTTCATTTGTCCTCGATATGTGTAAGTCTACATTAATTTTTATATAATTTCAAACTTTTAGTTCAGTTGATAAAATATGTATTTTGTTTAGACATTATTTATGTGCAGTTAAAAACCAATTCCAAATACATTTCTGCCCTACAGACTTCTTAATTTAATGAAAATATTGTATAATCATTTACCAGAATTTATTGAAATAACTATACTATTCATGTTAGATTTTTAACTGAAATCTATCACTTTTAACTAAATAAACATCCATATTTATATTATAAGTAAATTAGCAGGTAACCAAAAGAAAAATTTGAGGACATAATGCTCTTTTTAAAACAAGTGGAATTATTTATTTTTTAAAAATTTCTTCCTGTGATAGTAGAGCAAAAATACTATCCTCTATTATATCATCTTTGGAGTATGCAAGAAAAATATATGTAATCATCAATTTAATCCTCAAGTCAATTAATATAAAATAGTCATTTGATTTAAAGGAAAAGTCATTAAAGAGAGAAATGATGTCTTAAGTTTTATCCTATGTTGATTTATCTTAATTTAACTATAAAAGATGTTGATTCAAAGGAGAAAAATCTGGAACAAATGTTCAACTAAGTAGATATCAGGACAATAGATATAAACCAGTACAGTCCTAGGCAAACCAGAATGAATACTTAGAGAATACATTATGTACAGTCTTTTACATACATCGCAGAAGCATTTGAAAGGATACACTTTGAAAACATAGAAACATAGCTTTAGGTTTGTAATCTATATAGGCAGCATTGTGGAGTTATGCTGTTCAGCATAATTGTGAACTACTGAAGAAAATTTTATGAAACTTAAATGTTTTTCCAAATTATGTCTTGGATATGTGAAACATTTATTGCTTTTACTCGTTTAAAGAAAAATACTGTAAGATTTTTGACTCATCTTTCATATTTGACTGTTTTTCTCACTATATAAGCTGATAAAATGCTGTTGTTGAAATTGGTCTTCACTTAAGAACAAGTTCATCAATTTCTTCTTTGCCAAAACTAATGAATTATCATTTTTATTCATTTATTGTAAATTGTTTGTAGAAGCTTATTGTAAAAGAATACAATAAATACAAAAATAATATTTTATATTAAAATTACTAAAACTAATGAACTCAGAAAAAAATCAACAAAGTATGGTAGTATCTTGTGCAAAAATAATAACCTAACTGAAAAAATATGTCAATATAACAACTGATTTACAGTAACCTTAAGAAAATTTGATTTCTAGGAACAAAATTCACAAGGAGTTAAAAGAGCTGTTTAATGAAAACAGTAAAGTATGGTTGAAAGCGGTTGAAGATGCCATGTTTCAATCTCAAAAATGAGAAGAATTAATATCTGGTAGTAATTTGTTTGTACTACCCAGATCAACTTTAGTAGGGATTGCCTTAGTCATCAGGAAGCAGAGGCAGAGGACCGTGAGCCCTTACCGCGCACTAATAGTTGGCCATTATCAGAAACGTGAAAACATACCGTATGTGGATGAGGATATGGAACAGGGAGTGTTGAACACCAGTAGTAGAAATACAGATTGATTCTATCACTAGGAACAACAATATTGACAATTCAAAAGAATTTAAAAATAGAATTGACCCAGCCATCATTTCTTTGGGCCATATTCCTAAAGAAAATGAAATCACCACCCTGTAAACACTTCTGCATTTCCATGTTTATTACAGTGTAATTCACAATAACCAAGATAGGGGGGAGGAACAAATGAAATTTCTATCAAGAGAAGAGTACAGTAGATACACTGATGCATATTTATGATGAAATAATATTTGGACATAAAAATAATGAAAGTTTTACCTTTTCCTACAACATGGATGATCCCACCGAACATTATACTAAGTGGAGAAGACCATACACAGTAAGAAAGCATCTCATAATCTTACAGATATATAATTAAAGTCCAATTTTTAAATTGCATTTTGTGAGGATGATAAAGTCACCTAGTGCTAAGCAGTCTTAACTGTCATAACCACCCCCAACTTTGGTACTGTAAGACGATAGGCCTGACTGCACACAGAGTTAGGACTTTTCTTTACATCATCGTCATGCAAATGTGGCTGCGTTACCTTGGAATCACAGGAAAACTGGCAAATATTTGTCTAAAATTCTGTCACTTAAACACACAGTATGGGGTACTTGCTATCAGCTATTAAATATTAAAGTGGATGGAGCAAAAGTGCTAGTTAGATAATTGATTACAATTCCCAAGAACTGAATTAGAAATCATGAAATTGTGTGAAGACTGATAAATCAGTTCTACAGTATACGTAGCGGAGGATTGCCGTCAAGTGTCAATTTTTTAGAAGATGTGAATTATAATTGCTTCATATGCTGTTTTCGAAATCATCACAAATCTATCTTATTTCCTCACTTACAGTATGAAAAGGACGGTTACTGCCAAACGGGGGGATAGCAGACACAATACGCTTCCTTTCGTTTTCTCTGCTACTTATACGACAAAAAAAGTCGTCAGCCCACAGGGACTGAAAATGTAAGACAGACAGCAGAGATCCGGACGGCAGGAACCGAGGTGCCACGGCCCAGGGCATAAGCTTGTTTTCATCTACTGGTTCTACTTCCAACCTTTGAACACAAGATAATCGTGCAGAGGTCATAACCTATCTGAGTTTCCGCAAAGGAAAAATGGAGATAAGCTAATCTCAAGGGTAGAACTCACAGAAATGAATATGCGTCATCACAGTAATTTCCAGTATGTCTGCCTGAATTCCAAGGATAACTCTGTGTCCGTCCTTTTAGAGAATGGGTCTGATTTCCATTTGGTTCAGTATTTTCTTTAATTAATGGGAATGCTCGTAGTTCCTTAGGAAAAGCTTAGGTTCTCTACAGCAAAACTCCTCAAAGATACAATATGCTATTGTAAAAGTTGAAGAAGGCAAAGTCAACTTATAAGCATTGCCAAGTATAAAATTCTAATTTTTTTCACTGTCAGTCACAGAACTAAGTTCAGTAGCAAATTTTGGGACACATCATGTGATCATTTTTTTAAAGGATCCTGTTTTAATTGCCAAGTGATCTGAAACCTATAAAATCATTTAGCAGATAAATATTTCATTCTCACTCATGAATGGCAGATTACTCTTTAAACCATAGGAAGTGCCGATTTACACTTAGTTGTGTTTTCTAGATTTAAGTTTGAGTTAAAGACTGCTTATTGGTTTTTCAGAAAACAAACCTTTGGAATAGATTTTATTGTCTTTTTTAAATTAATAGTGAAATTTGGTTACTGCTGCCAATCTGCATGTGAGGCCCTTTGTGGATTAAGAAGGTTGCTTTTCAAGAAGGGATCCAAGAATCCTCAGCCAGCAGGAGCAGCGATGCCTCCTGGGAGGAGAGTGGGGCTCTCCTGGGCAGCACGCTGTGGGATACACAGACACTGCCTTAGTTTAGACTTGTTAGAACAAAGGCCAAATTTTAGTGCATATTATATGCACATCTCCACATTTTCCAGTGAACTTCAGTACAAGGAGAGCAAGGATGAAGACATCCCTTCATACAAAATTCAACAATGGTATTAAAGCAAATGACTATGTTGGTTTCTTATTGCTGTTACGAGTTAATACAAATCGAGTGGCTTTAAACAGTGTGAAAATATTACCTCACTACTGAAAAGTCCACACTGGGTCTCAGTGGGTTAAAGTCAAGGTGTTAGCAGGGCTGAACGACTTCAGGAGCCCTCGGTAAGAGACCATCTCCTGATGCTTTCCAGTTTTAGGGGGCTGTCCTCTTCGCCCATGGGCCACCTTCTCTCTTTTGTAAACGTTACAGTTAGGTCATTCTGAATTCTGATCTCCTTCTCCTCCTCTGACTTGCTTGTATTCGTTTTCCATTAATATGAACTCTCGTGATTCCATCGCGCCCACCCAGATCATCCAAGATAATCTCTCCATCCGAAAAATGTCATTTAATGGAATCTGCTAAATCCCTCTCGCTAGTGAGATACTAGCAAAGGCTGTGGGGATTACAACACGAACGCCTTTGGATAGCCTCTGCTGTACCTAGCACGGTAAACCTTTTACTCCCATTCAGAAAACCTCAAAGTAAAGCTTTCTTTGAATTATGAATCATATTTCTGAGTTTCTTATCACCACTGAGAACTTAGATTTTTCAGTGTTTCAGGAGAAAAATTTATCTACCGGGTGACTGAATTATATAAACAACAGCACTAGCTGAGTTTAAGAACTAAAGGACATTATTTTAGAGGATTTTTCATTGCATATGAGTTACATAGACACAGAACAACACTGTCTCACAGGTACTATATTAATCAACCTGGTGTTTTCCCTTTATTTTTCTAAGCAAAAGGATGTTTGGCAAATTATATATGTCTGTCATCTTGTGTATTGCTGTAAGAGACATCATGTTTTAAGAAAAAGTGTCTAGCGTTCTAAGTGATACATTCTCTCTTTTCAACAACTTGTCTCCGCCTGGCATTTTCTCACCTTGGAAAAATTTTAGAGGTGGCAGTGTTCTCCAATGAGCTATGATAAATTTGAAAAGGTTTATCACATCAAGAGAAAAAGCCTCTGCTTCCTTGATAATACAGAGTCCATTTTTCATATCAGATAAATAAATGCTGTTTGACCATATGAGATCTAATAAAAGCCAATGTCCTCTTCGCTTGTTTTGTCAAATTTCCCCTCTGCTTCATCTGGGCCTGGTCCATTACCCGCCTTCAGCACATCGTGTATGCTAGATGTTAGAGCCAGACTTGGCTCGTCTAAATCAATTTGTAATTTATGTCATTTAATGATGGGATTTCACTGCAAATGCTTCATAATTTGACCCAAGAATATTGTTATTTAACAAACTCAGGTAAATTACAATTCCATTCAAACTGAAAACAGTTGCTTTTATTCATTTTTCGTCAACCTTCTGAGAGACTTGGGTCTCATTTTTTTATGTTTTGGATTGATAACACTTCATGAAAATCACAGATACAGACGATTCAAGTCACACTCACCAGGCACTGTCAGTGTGATCAGCAGACATCAGCTACCGCCTCTCTGTAATCCAGGACCCAGCGCTATTTCAGAGAAAGAACAACACAGACAAAACACTTAATGAGATGATTGTAGTGTTTTCATATTATTTTACAAGACTTTAGATGGATCTGACTCCCTTGGAATTTCCTTCTAGGATGAGGTGTACAGATTTCATTGTATTCAAATGTCTAAAGATCCTTTCTATTTCTGTAACTGTTGTACAGGTCTAGTGCAAAGAACATGAGCACTGGGAAAACAATGACTTTCTAGGGGATGTGATTTTGGAACTTGCTCAGGCGTGGTCATTAAGTACCCCGTTTCATAGGGATGTTGTCCTTGTCAGGGCGAGATGGGTCAAGTCTCACTGCTGGAACTTGATGCTAGTGAAATCCAGAAAGGAGCTCACTGGCTTGGCTCCATCACATTACTCTTGAGCCCCCACTGCCAGCTGTTTCCACCTGTAGCTCTTTCTGCCTATTCTCTCCTTTTGAAATGTGTTTTTACATAATGTCCTGCTATACCTAGCCTTGCTCGGTTTCCATCTGGCTCAGGATTCACCATTCCTTATTCTCTTTAGCTTGGACAGTTTAGGTTGCTCCTTACTCCTAGGCCTGTGTCTCTTTTTTTTTTTTTTTTTTTTTTTTTTTTTTTTTTTTTGCTTCTGGTTTACAGCATCTTCTACCCATCACATATACCCTATAGTTCACATTTCCAGTGATGCCCTCAGACTCCTGGCATCCAGTGATCCTGGAGGACGTTGTTTGAACGCAGACTTCCCGGCCTCACTTTGAGCTATGCGATGGTGCGTCTGTAGTGAGTCTTCTCAAGAGACGGACTTTCACAGTACATTTTATAACCAACTTGTTTTTCCCTCAAAATCACTAGAAACAGATAAATCACAGAAGTTTCCCCATCTCCAGTTTTTCACCTGAATCTTTATGTAAGTTAATGCATAGAAGAGTAAATTAAGCTTTTTGAAACTCAGGTATTTTGCACAGCTATTTTGTGAGCAAAGCAAAAATTAAGAGTGGGGATTAGATTTTATATGAATTTTATATATATATATATATATATATAATTACTAAATACAGAGTCATGGAGCTAAGAATTAATGACAATCACAAATCTTATACTACTCATAATAAAGGTACAAATTAATTATGTGTCCATAGATTCCCTGGGTCACCTTCTACAGTAACACAGCCTCCACTAACCAGTATAAAATGCTCACAAAGCAGTAACAGCTGAGTTTCAGTGACACCTTGGAGAGTGCTTCAGAGACACTGCGAGGAAATCAATGCAGGTTCAACTAATAACAGATATTTCAGAGATATTTCAGATATAACAGAAATGTCACATTATTGAGTATTCTTATCAAAGCTATGATAAAGAGGTGGAGCCAATGGACTTTCTTTATAAACATGTTATCTGAGCATTACTATGTTAGGAATGAATCTGCTTTTCATCACTGTGCCTTAAAAAAAACCCCAAAGATCCAAATATCAGACAAAAATTTCATATCAAACTTCACTGAAGAGGTAAGGATTCTGATGGACCGTAAATATACTATCATAGATCAATGGTGTTTCTGAGTAAGTTACTGGTTTGTTCATGAATGTTTACAAATGGTTTTAGAAATTGCTGCTATATTTTAACCTAAGCATGAAGAAAGCCACCAAAAAAATTTAGTTTTACATTGGTACAGAAGATATGGAAACTATGTTTGTTCAGAGAAACAATTTAATATTTTAACTTTCTCAAAATATATAAACTATGCAAAAGTGCTATTGTGTTTTTTCAAGAACACTTGTTCAGAGTTAGGAGATAAGGATTTAAAAACTGTTGTTTCTCTAGGGACTGAATGAAAAGAAGTAGGAGCTACCCACAAGGGATCGCATTATTGATCCAGCCTCACAGGATGCAACAGACAAAGAGCAGGAAATGACAAGCTGATTGATCATTCATTTGGTGACACTGATACAGGAAATGTGCAAACATATAAGTCAGTCTTACAACTAAATTAAAAGAAATTTACACTAGAATTCTCAGTATTCCAAGTTGGATAAGCAGAAAACTAACATTTTCTTTCCTACTTCATAGTCTTGAAAATGTATATATAATAATAAAGAGGTGGCAATTTCTTTTTATTGCCATAGCTTTGCTACCTAACAGTATCTAAATGTTTATTAGGAAGGTTTCTTTGCTCCAGGTTTGAACTATAGACTATAAATTTAGTCGCAGAGTAAACCTACTGAGGGAAGCTCCTTTTCTCATCTTTGCTAACTGCACTCTGTATTTTAATTTCGCCAATTCCCAGACTCATGTGTATTAACTATATCATTTATGATTTAAACTTAGTAAGAAAATGAGACAAACATGAAGGAAAATCAGCAAAGTTGACAACGTGCCTAAGATGATTATATCAGAGCCAAATATTTAAAATGATATGGTCTTCTACCTGGGAGAATGCATTTTATTTGTGATTATACACAAGAGATATTCATATGTAACAATGAAAATATTTCAAGCTCTTCTAATTAAGAGAAATTCCTGAGCTCATGGTCTCTAAACAGACACTGTAAGCAAGCACCACTGTATACAATGTATTTATGGATGTTTCAAGGATATGTGTGAAGCTTTTGGTTCTGACTCATACCATTTGCTCATTCTTAAGAATTTTGTGTCACATAATAAAATTACAAATCCAGAGAAAACCTAATTCCCATTCAAATTTCTCTGAAATTATTGAATCTGATGACATTTAATATTTACAAATTCTATTGATTTTTCCAAAATAATATCTTGAGTTTTAAATACTAACCAAAATACTTTCTCTAAAAGAGAAGATTTCAAAGTACTTGACTCACTTTTTATAGTAAACAAAATGATGTCTATTTTCTTTCTTGGAGTTTAGGAAATTAACTCATTTAAAGCATAAGGAAAGATATTTAATAATTGACTGATGAGAAAATTGAATTAGCTTGTTTCTCAGTTTTGTTCCTTGATAAATTATATTCCTATCATTTTAATAATTTTAATTGTAAATAATTAATTAATGGTAATTTAGTTACTTTAATTGAAGTGTTTTACATAGAATTAGATCTGCCACTTTTTCTTCTGTTATCAAGTAATTAATTGTTTATGCAAATTTTTAAAACTGCCACATCTCTTTCTCTCTTCCTGATTATTAAAATGAAGCTATTGGATGACAACTTCCAAGAGTCTTGCACTTTTCTATCATTAAATCTTTTTTCTTTTATGTTCTTTAAGTCTTTTGTATTTTATTTTATTTCTTGTATTGGGTATTGAACTCAGGACATTGCATTTGTCAGGCAGGTTCAGTGTCACTGAGCTAAATCCCCAGTCCTTGCTCTTTAATTCTTTATAAGAATTAGTGGTTAATGGACAGTGAGCATTGAATTTTAGTGTTTTTTTTTATTTTGTTTTGTTTTGTTTTGTTTTTTTAGACAGGGTCTCACTTTGTAGTTCAGGCTGGCCCTGAGCTCACTATGTAGCCCAGGCAAGCCTCGAACTCAGCAATCCTCCTGTGTCTGCCTCCCGAGTGCTGGGATTACAGGCATGAGCCACCACACCCAGCACTGTGATATGTGGTATTGATTGCTGGTAGGTGTCAGTCACCATGCCCAGCATTGTACGTGGTTGCCAGGGATTGAACTCAGGACCTTGGGTTGGTGAGGCAGGTGCCAGAACCACTGAGTTATATCTCCGGCCCTGAATTTTAGTTTTGACAATAGACTTCCTATGCTGACCCATGATCTGGTCAAATCAGTCATTCTGTCTTCAAGGGGATCGTATTCATTTCATGATATATTTCATATTCTGTCTTTTCTGATCTTTGCTAATTGCACTCTGTATTTTAATTTTGCCAATTCCCAGACTCATGTTTATTAACTATTATTTTAACTAGATTTTTATTCCCTGCTGTAATTTGCATTTTAACCTGTGTTGACTCTTTGCTTGCATAGCACCTCAGGACTGTTTGTATTCTCTGCTTATATAGCAGAAGCTGAAAAACCTGGGAAACAGTTCCTTGCTGCAATTGCAAAACGGTCTGCCAAATAAAGTCTACCACAAAAATGCAAGAATGAATTGGAGTCATTCAGAAATGCATGCAGACATCATCCTAACTTTTTCAGATCATATAATTTGTGTTACTTTCTTACTATGATGCTGAAAAAGTCATTCATTAATTCATCTTTATATACTACTTTACTCCATTCTACAGTTTTGTTGTCCTTATTGTTCTGAAACACAGATCCTGGATCTTTATATCCTAAGCATATGCTCCACCAGTGAATTAATTTTGTTTTTTCCTCCTATCCAAAAAGCTTTTGGGTGTTCCCTGGCCGTAGGCCAGGAGAGTCTCTGACCTTGCTTTAATCATACAGTATGTCCTGGTATTAACTATTCTGCAATTGAATTTTGACTAATCAAATAGAAATTTTCACTTAAATTGTTGAAATAGACAGAACATACCCATCATTATTTGATATAGCCTTTGATTTCCAATAGACACATACAGCATTGAGTCATTTGACCTAATACAAGTGAATGTATTCTTCTGAGCCAGAGAAAACACATCATTCACTTAAATAAAATATATGACATTTTAAGTCCCAAAAGACATAATATCTCACCAAAAGAAGCTCTTCCTTAGTTCCCTCTCAATGACTGAATTAGATGATGCTCTATTTTAGAAGAGAAATTGAGATAACAGTAATCTATTGACATATACACATCAAACAGCCTCATTTCATCACAGGCATAAAAGAAAAAGAAAAAATACTTCACTTTGATCTCGTAAAACAATACTGTCTCTTTTTCCATGCATGAAACTAAAATCAAAGTGGATTAGAGACTTAAATATTGAAACAGAAGCATTAAACCTGCTGGAAAATAGGTTAGGTAGAATTTTTATGGACATTAGCATAGGTAAAAACTTTATGAACAAAACCTCAGCAGCATGGGAACTAGCAGAAAGAGTCCACACCTGGAATTTCACCTTACTACAAGGCTTCTCCATAGCAAGAGAAAACACCAATTGGTCATTACAGAGATGCAGATGAAAACAACACTGAGATTTCATCTCACTCCACAAAGAATGGTGCTATCATGGAATCAACCAACAACAAATGCTGGCAGGGCTGTGGGGAGAAAGGAATTCTTCTCCACTTTTGGCGAGAATGTAGACTGGTACAATCTCGATGGAGATCAGTGCGGAGATTCCTTAAATACTAAGACTCGAGGTCCCATTTGACCCAGCTGTTCCCCTGCTAGTTATATACATGAAAGAATTAAAAGAATCATACCACAGTGACATATGTGCACCCATGTTTATAACAGCTCAGTTTGTGATAGCTAAATCTTGGAGACAGTCCAAATCCTCATCAATAGGAGACTGGCTAAATATTGTGGTTTTTAATAAAATGGAGTGTTACTCAGACATAAATATTGATCAGTTTGAGTCCTTTATACTGAAAGGGATGTACCTTGAGGACATACTCAGAAGTGAAATAAATAGGGCACAGATGTGTAAATACCATATCTTTTCCCTAGCATGAAAAACTGAAGATGTAAATGAATGCCAAAATGTATCCTAGGTAATGTGAAATTGGAAGGAAACATACAAAAGGAAAAGAAGAAGGGTGAGGAGGAGAAAGGAAAGAAAAATCTAATCATTAAAAAAAAAAGAAAACAAAACAGGTATATAGGGACTGGGGTTTGTAGGGAGGGCAGGGGAATGGGAAAAATGAGAAGCAAGATGTATCATGTACAGGTATAAATTCTCAGTGTTGAATGTGATCCTAATGTATGTATAAGATAGACCAGTAAAGTCAATTTTAACAAAGAATATATTTCATTAAGTTGCTCTACTATTTAAACAGAGATAGGGATTATATACATAGAAGTAAAAATTATCTTGAAACTACATTTTAGAATCATAAAATTCATGACTACTGATATAATGCTGTATTCAAATAAAACATCTGCCAATAAAAGCATTTTCATGTATTTAAAACATGTTGGATAATCTCACATATGAGGTTGACAAAGGAACTTTTGGAGTTTCCAATCACTACATCAGTCTCAATAAAAGAAATGTTTTTCCTCTTCTTCCCCTACAATGTCTTCCTATATTCCAGATGTTTGTGATTTTGCTCTTTTATTTTTCCCCCAGTGTGTTCACAGTATTGCTCTGAAGACTCTTTTTCCTTCACCACTGGTCAAAGACAACATACATCAGTGCAGCAGTAGAGCCTTGAGACTGCATTTTGTAGACCATTAAAATGAAATAATCAGGGAAAACAGGTTGTAAGTTCACAGAAGTGCTGAAAATCATAAGCAATTAATCTTTTTGCTATTTGAAGTGACTATAAAAGATAATGTACATGCCAGCAGACGATTAGACTAGCAGAGCAAAGCAAAAACTCAGTACAAGAATGGCATTCAATATAAAGCAATTATTAAAAAGCAGAAAAACCAACTGAGTTGGTACTTTGAAAATATTCCTCCAAGCATCTAAGTTCAGTTGGACTGAAATTTAGTCCTTTTTTTTTTCAAACTGATTATTAAAGTATACAAATTATTTATAATGTTTTAAAATTAACAATTATGGGTCAGGGATTTAATTCAATGCTTCTAGCATCTGCCTGGCAAGCGCAAGGTCCTGAATTTGATCCCTGGTATCACATATCACAATACTGGCTGGTGGTGGCTTATGTCTATAATCCCAGAGCTCAGGAGGATTGTCATGAGTTTGAGGCTAGCCTGGGCTACGTAGTGAGTTCAGGGCCAGCCTGAACTGCAAAGTGAGACTGTTTCAAAAGAACCAAACAAAAATTAACAACCATTTTCTAAGGAAGCTACCCAAATGCAACCTAGCTTCTAAATGTAGGCATGATTGATATAATTAAAACATTCCATCTTTTCCAAGAATGCTGACTGCTTCATAGTTTAGATAAACTCTGTATTTGTTTGTGGTCTTTGGGAATGATTTTTACAAAATTGACTGTATAGAATAAACAAAGATTGGGGTCTGTTTTAGAGTTTTAGAGTTCTTAACTTCATTGTCCTAAATATTTAGAAGATGTGCTTGTAGCCATCACTATTTCAGCAGAAAACGAAGATAGTGGAGCCCTGAAAGTCATCATTTCAGAACGCTGTGTTAGAAAAGAATCTTGGAAGCAGATTTGTGGTTTACTCTCCGCCTGTTGTGCATGTTGGTGACTGTCCCTATACATATCTACAATCCTCGTGCAATTAGTAAAGCTGAATGCAACAGTGCAAAGAATTTGGTTTCACACACTGCTAAGTCTGAGAAGTGTTCCATGGGTGAAATGCATTCTGGCTTGGGTTTTTTGAGTCAAAGAGTGGATGATTGATGATGAAATGAACGAACAATTTGAAAGTCAGTGCATGTAACAGGAAGATTTGGATCATGGCTCTGTTTCTCACCAATGTGTAAGTGCTTGAGGATAATACAGAAATTGGCTTTTGCTTGATAACATAAATTTTAAATCAACCTCTCTGTTAATCAGAAGTCTGGCTCCTGCCACAGTCTTTCTGTTATTAACTTTACCCACTGAATGTATGATTTATTTATTTTTAATAACCAACTTGCACACATATGGTGATAGATCAATTATGATTTAGGTTTCCAGATATTTGTGTTTATATAGGACTGAATAGCCCTTTGAAATTCCCATATTTTCATCCACATCTGTTTGTTTAAACAATCACTGCATTTAGAAAGTATGAGTAAAAAGAAGTTGTAATGAGACGACTGTGCAGAAAATCTATTAAACAAAAACTAAAAGGTATGAGTACTATACACCTGCCAGCCTTCCTTGCTCCTGCCCAGTGTGTTAATACATACTCCTTAATAAATTTCTATGGCGAGCTCATGGAAAGACTTGCCTTCTATACATATCCTCCAATGGGGGTTAGCCTGGAAACCTAGGACTTCCTCTGGACACAGCCCAACCGCTAACCTTAGCCCGCCATACCCTGGACCCCTCTAGCTCTAGAGAATCACCACGCCTGAACTAGTCATAACCCTTACTTGCTTCTTTACCCATCACCTCAGGATTCATACGTCTCCATGTTATTTTTCATTTCCCAGATTCCAATACTCCATCTTCCTTTTTTCCTCTCTTTTCCCCTCTCCATCCTTGAAATATTTCTGCTTTTGTCTCTAAAATTAACTATCTCTTCAATATTTCCTCGTCACATTTTCCCCATTCCCCTCTACTTCAGCTCCCACAGCACTCCTTTAGTTGATGCGTGTCTCTTTTCTGCTCCAGCTGCTGGACCTGGAGATGTAGCGGGCATCCTCTGCGTTCTAATTGTCAACTACAACTTCTCTCCGGAGACCTTTATTCTAGATGAATAATATTCTCACTGAATGTTCCCCTAAGTCCTTGAATATTTTTTTTTACCAAAGTCGCTACTAATACCGTCAAAACTGCTCTTTCAATATTTTTGGTATCAACTTCACAAAGATAATTTCCTTCAAATATTGACCTCTCAATCACTCAAATAATTGGTCCTGCACTCCACCACAGCCAGCCACTGTTAATGACTTACAGGCCTGCTGTGAACTGACTTTCTAGTACATGTACCTCCCCTATAACCTAAGAAGTGAACCTATCACTCTCTAATCATCACTATCTTCTTTTTAGCTCAGGCTTTGTTGTCCTCCCTATTCCTTCCAGCCTACTAAGAACTGAAAGGCCTTATTTCACTAAATTCCTGGGGCACTTACTTCTGGCTTATGCACATAGGAGGCTCTTGGGGGACACCCAGATAAAAACGAAGCAGAGTTCTTAAAAATTCTTCTAAATTTTATTTCTCCCCAAACCTTCTCCATACCTATTAATAACAAGTCTTTAATTTCCTACCAAAACTCCTTCACTGAACCCTCAACAGCCTTCTATTTATTTTCCAGGAGTCAATTTTTCTTTTAAAATATATGACATATAATAGTTATACAAAATTGTCACAGAGTATCTATTTTCCCTTAGAGTAAACTAGTCTAAAAGGTCTCACTTGGTCTAACTCTGTTGCTAGAGTTCAATGCTGTCTCGCTGATCAACAGAAGAACATGATGGAAATCAGTATAGAAGGAGAAGATCTGAACAACGCTATTGACTTGACCTAATTCATTGCATCCAACAATAACTGAATATTCATTTTTTTGAAGTTTACACTGAGTGGTCATCAAGATAAACTATTCTGAGCCATAAAACAAACTTTAAAGAATTTAAAAGAACTGGATTAACCCAGAGTGTATTCTTAGGTCATGGTAGATTTCATTTAGAAATCAGTAAACAGTAATATATTTAGAAAATTCCCAAACATTTGGAAATTAACCAAGCCATCCAAGCCAACCAAGCCAAACATGATGATATACTCCTATAATCTGGAGTATGTAGCAAGAAATACATGAATTCAAAACCAGCCTGGGCAATATGATTAAACACCATTTCAAAACAAATAAGCAAAAATACATATTTCTAAATGACTTAAAAGGAATTTGCATGACAAATTGGCAAATATTTCAAATTGCTTGGAAAAGTAATATATCAAATTTGAGGATGGTACATCTGAAGGAGAATTTAGAGGGGAAAGGTACAGAATTAAATGTTTATATTAAAACATATAAGATCTTAAGTAAATAGTCTAAGTTTCTACCTTAAGAAACAAGGAAAAGAAGAAAAATTGAAGTAAATCAGAAGAAGATGACAAAAATAGACATAATTGAAAATCACACCAAAATATAGAAAATCAGTAAAAATACACAACTGTTTTAAAAATATCAATACAACCAATAATGCACAAAGTTGATAAGACTTGGAGAATAATAAGATCTTAAGTTAAAGAAGGTCTGTTCTTCTGAATCTCTAAAGAGGGAATGCTCACCTGTTAACAAGAAAAGCAAACAATGAAAAATCTGTTCAGTTTTTGCAGCTTAGATTATACTTTTTACAGAAACTAAACCATGCTTTATCCAGTGCAATGCCCAGCCAAGTATCATGGTAAGCATCTGCTCAACTCGCGGTGAAGTTCAGCAATCAGAACATCAAATTCTGCACAAAATGTCAATTACTGTTTGGTGCCTGCTCTTGGGTCTAACTATACAGCAAACTGAAACAAAACATGAGATGTTTGAAGCTCTAAGAGACAATGAGTAGGCTTATAGAACATCTGACAAAGATAAAATAGCTACAAAGTCACAATAATATAAGAAGTGGATACTGGTTTTGTAAGATAGAAAGGTAGGGAGACAAGAGACCCTCCTGGGGCAGTATTAGAAACAGATGAATGGGCTTCACAGCCTGCAAATAAAGGCTGGCAGTTTGCAGCGATGCTTCTTCTGTACCCTGTATCTTGCAAAGCTTACTGTGCAAAAATTAAAAAGTAGGAAAAACCTAACCCCAGAATGTAGAAAGTCCCCAAAGACTCTTCCTCATTTTCCTTATTATAAGCCAATCAGCCAGGCAAGCAGGGGCACCCTTAGCCTAGAGACAGCATTAGCTCCTGATTGAAGTATGATAAAGTAACACTTCAAATCCCCCATCAACAGTGGGGGAGCCTGGTCTGGATGTGACAGTTTGACAAAGAATTCATAGTAATACAATTTTATAAGGAGAAAGAGTGAGAGAAAGGACAGTGGGGAGTGGACAGAGAATATGAGACAAAATTCTTCATCTTCCAAATAAAGTTGTATGAAATCTTATATTAACAATGGTAATATTTCATCCATTATCAGAAGCAAACATGAGAAGCAGCACTTAAAGAGTCAGAAATGCCAGTCTGCAGACTCAAGTGAAAAGCTGGCACAGAGTGAAGTCTTGTGATATGAAGACTTTCAGGGTTTTGTGACTCTTTAAGCCATGTATGGCAGAACATTTTAATTTAAAGTTTTTAAAAATGTATTATTTTATTTTAATTCTATTTTTATTTTTCTTCTCATTTTGCACAACCTACTTAGATTGTATGTTATTGAATTAGCAAATTCTACAATTCTGTATTATTTAGCTATCCCATTTTACTTACTAAACTTTGTGATTTTACTTGAGGTGAGAGAGAAGAAATGATGATAGAAAGAAGACAAGGAAGGTCATAATTGTGAAACTGTATTTCTAAGAAAACTAGAACTTCAGAACACAAAGCTAGCAAGCTTTCCACTATTTGTACTCACTAGGCTTATTTGTACTCCTTTACCTTGTTTATTCTCCCCAATCTTACTTGATTTTCTCTTCAGGATAGTCACTACCAAATTCCTTAAATCCAAAGACTTATTCGGTTTATAATGTAAAGGGCAGCAACCTGCCTGTAAGATTAACAATCATATTTAAAGGGTTTAGAGAAAGATTTTAAACAACACAAAATACATCAACCATCCTAACAGCTATCCAACAAGACATACACACATATACAGCCAGTGCTAAACAGAGTATTTCTAAAGTACTCTATTTTCTCTGTGCACTACTTTAACTCTGCCCAATAAATCTTCCTATCTTCCCCTTTGATCCATTGTGGAATGTTGTTTCTATTAAAAGAAGTCAATGCACCAAGTACTCGGTGAGAGAAGGAAGTTGACATCCCCATCTTTTATTTCAGGAACCACCTCGGATGTCATATAACGCCAAGCTTAATTTGAAGACACGATCTGTGTTTCACTGGGAAGCTTGTTTGTTAGATTTGGATTTAAACAATGATATTATACATAGACACGAAGTGTTTACATTTATTTATAAAAGTGTTATCTTTCATAAGAGCTGGTGTATGCAGCTCACATGCCACAGCTCAGAGTAGGTAATTCAGGAGAATGGAAAAACACATTCAGGAGTTTCTACGTAAAATGTGCAGCTTTACACTAAAGTCAGGGGACCAGCCTAGAACTTTTCTACGAAGAGACTGATTGTCTGGTTGGAGGGGAGTCAGGCTATTTATACCTTCTAGGAGAGGTGGGGTTAGAGAAACTGACCATTTAGCATCATCCCATTGGTTGAAAAGTTATAAGTTTTGATCCTTCATTTACATACAGGCCTAGCAATTCTATTGGCCATAAGCTTACAAGTTTCATTGGCTAATACAACATGTATAGTTTCAAGTTTCATTGGTTAAAACAGTTTACAGACTTTCACTTAATTTGAATATGATGTAGTAGCAAACATAACAAAACTAGGCACAGACTAAAATTCTGAACTACCAGAAAGGGCCAGATTTTGGCAATCTCAGGCATGTCTGAGGTGCCACGACTTTAAATGTAACAAAAAACTATAAAACATATGGCTCAGCAGTAATATAACAAGACAACAATTTTTTTTTTTTTTTTGAGACAGGGTCTTGCTTTGTAGTTCAGGCTGGCCCTGAGCTCACTATGTAGCCCAGGTAAGCCTTGAACTCAGCAATCCTCCTGCCTCTGCCTCCCTGGTGCTGGGATTACAGGTGTGAACCACCTTGCCCAGAGCTGTGGTATGTGGTATGGATTATTGGTGGGTATAAATCACTATACCCGGAATTGTTGTATGGGGTTACCAGGGATTGAACCAGGGACCTTGTGCTTGCTAGGCAGTCACTGGAATTAATGAGTTAAATCTCTGGCCCAAAACTTTAAAAAGAAGAGAAGGAAGAGCATTCCTAAAAGGCAGGCTAGACTTCAAGAAAGAAGTTCTACAAGTTTGTTTTCCTCTTCAATATCACAAAGGTTTTGTAAGTAACTCTAAAACAAGTCATTGATTACCTAGTTGAAGCACTGAAAATTTGCAAAATCAGATGGAGACACTTATGTAAGTATACTATAACTCTTAGAAGATGTAAGAAGAGATAAGAAATTAAATAAGAATAAAATCTTACCTAATTAAACCTTAAACACACAGTTAAGTCAGCTTTGTATCACTTTCAACAAACTCCAAGGAAGGGTACCAAAATCAGTCAGTATATGATCAGGAAAACACCACTACTATCTCCCCCAGATTCTTCAGGAAAATTATTGGTTAACTTCTTGCAAAATAAAATTTCCACCCATATATAAAAGCTTAGATCAAAATTACACCAAAAGAATGATTAAATCTATCAGGATATTGTGGGATTCCCATACCGAAAGAGAGGATAGCTCACCTCCTCACCCCAAGCCC
>PVIC010029157.1:0-22730 GCA_004025085.1 Thryonomys swinderianus
GGGTTAGAAGCAACCTTATGGCAACCAACCGGCCAAACAGATCTTAGTTTTGTCCAGCGTGGGGAAGGGGTGAGCACTTGAAAGGGGTGGGTGCATCCTACGAGCCGCTGCACCTCCAGAAGAGGAGGGCTGGCCAAGTTCCTTCACTGGCACAGAATCAAGCAGCCCCAGTTCCTGCCCTGCCTCCCAGCTTTCTGGCTGCCCAGACCAATGGCATTAATTTGCACCCTGATAGTCCACAGAGGCTTTCCAAAGAGGTACAGAGTGATGGATGGATTAATAGAGACAATTTCTAGATCCCAGATACTGCTTGCTTTCTCTTTCTTAAGACTAATATGTCTGAGAACTTGCTTATGTTTGCAATATCAAGCAGATTCTCTTATTCCCAGGATCCCTTACAGAATTATTTTTTCCCCTGTGTTCCAAAGAAAATTCTATCTTGAATTATACTGTAGTAAACTCCAATGAGGTATATAATTCTCCAAGGTACAACATAAGAGACATGGATAGTATTTGTTTCGAAAAGCCTCTCTCACTGAACACCATAAACTCACAGGAGAGGTTTTCATCTTCCTTGTCTGACACGTATTTCTGCTAAAGACAAAACCCGTGGTTTGAAAATGGGGTAATTTAGCCTTTGTTGAAATATTCTGAATTAAAATATTTATAGATTCTATACCAGGAACACAAAAATATTCACTTTTGTGTAAAGACTTTTCTTTTCTACTTGAATTATCATTAAAAGATTCATCAGCCAGGGCCGGAGGGTTAACTCTGGTTCCAGCGCCTGCTTCGCAAGCGCAAGGTCCTGAGTTCGATCCCGGTAACCACATACAATGCTGAGCGTGGAGACTCACACCCACCAGCAATCAATACCACATACTACAGCTCTGGGCGTGGTGGCTCACGCCTGTCATCCCAGCACTCGGGAGGCAGAGACAGGAGGATTGCTGAGTTCGAGGCTTGCCTGGGCTACATAGCTCAGGGCCAGCCTGAACTACAAAGCGAGACCCTGTCTCAAAAAAAAAAAAAAAAAAAGATTCATCAGCCAAAGAGACAGATGTGTGAAAGCAAAGCAAATATCAGGAAGAAATACTGAAGATTCCAATGCCTAATTCTATGCAGACAGAAAATTCATGACAAGGAACTACATTCGTTCCACCCACCCACTCATCCAACCATCCATCTATCCATTTACATGTGCACTTATCTTTTCTTACATCAGCCTGCCCATGTCTTTATCCATCACTTCATCCCTTTATCTAAGGGTTAGAACAGTCACAATTTATAAAAAGTGTGCTGAGAAATTTCTTTCTACTTTCATTCTCCCCATTCTCAACAAAAAGGAAAAGAAATAAGCCTGGTAAAGACTCTCTGTCACTTCCTGCCTCAACCTGTGTCTCACTAACATACAGTGTCGCGTGATTTGAAGGAAGAGACACAGCTTCCTAATTATTTCATGAAAATCAGTATTACATTTTCAAATAAAAGAAATATCAAGATAGGTTCATAATCCTTGTCTTAACAATTTCTTTAAACTCTTAAAGAGAAATTTTATGTTTTCCATAATTGTTCCCACTTATAAATTTTTGAACCACTTATTTATCCCTTCTCTATATTTATTAAATTTGGAATACCTAAAAATAATTATGGATTCTCTTACAAATAATACACAACAAAAATTATCAATAAACAGTTATAAGCCTCAACTTTGTAGCGGCCCAATGTCCTCTTCTTTTTGTTTCTAATTTCTATATAACCCTGCCCTAATCATGTTCATGCTTGTATACACAAAAGAGTTGGGAAAAGAAAGTCTCCATGTTTATGAAGAGATATTTCCTTTTTACATTTAATATCTATTTATGAAAACTATATTTTCAATGTTGTGATCAATTTTGTAGAATTATTTGAAGACGAAACACAATGAGAATTATATTGGGGGGCAATACTTTACATTATGGCGAAATATTTTATATATCCAATGAAATTGTATATGAGGATTGATAGCTTTGGCAAAAACTGTTTTGAAGAGTACATCAGCACAACGATCTAAAGTTCGGATTTTCAACCCCTTTGCAGAATTCACCAATGATTAAACAAACAAGCAGCGCAAAGTGCTCTGTGTAGCTTGAGTGTGTCAAGGTCAGACTGCCAGCATTTCGAGCTAGTATTCATTCTCTAGAAATAAAGATAGTTTCGTCCAGAGTGACTCGTGTTTTCAGTCCCCACATGACCAGTGACCTTCACATATTTACATGTCTGGCAAACGACCAGGGTGGTCAGTTGTTCAGCACTAAGGAAAAATCTTACATGGTTGTGTAAGCATGTTGCCCTAGACCTTGGCCTCCTACTGAACAGAGAGAGATTTTTCTAAAAGCAATGTGCCCACTGGGTCTCTCCTGGACAATTCATCATATATTATTATGCAAAGTAAAAGTTGGCAATAAAAAGTTTAATCAGAAAAAAATGGAAAGAAAAATAAGAGAGTTGGATTTGTTTCAGCTTTTTTTATATAACTTGTATTCTGTTATTTCCAAGTATCTGTTTGGAAAATATGAAATGCCAACATTTTATATAATGATGTCATTGCTGTAAAAATCATCTTTAAAATTTTTCCTTTGACTTTTCATTTTGCTGGTTCTGCAATAAGCTGAACTGAAGTTTGTGAGTCAGATCCCAAACAAAAAACAAACTCCCCACCATCTTTAGTAAAAACTGAGTGTTTTGTTTTTATTTTGGTCTGGGTTTTAATGCCGTACTCGAAACTAGAACCAGTTTGTCTCAGCATGATGGATTTTTTTGGAAACCATCTTTTTTTCCCTAAGATGAGCTTTAATATCAGAAAACATTGCAATGTTCCTTAAATAGAAAAGTCAACCAGTCAGTCTACCTGACTTCCAGTGAGTTTCGGAAATAGCTCGGTTGTCTTTAACTATCACTAAATGAAAAGCCTGTCAAGAACCAATAGATAGCTACTGGAAATATTTGCCATTTTAATTCACAGTGTACTGTATTTGCTAAGATTAAGAAGGGTGAGTATATAATAAAAATGAGTGTAATGATAAACTTCAGTGCAGTGTTACAGAATATTGACTGTGAATAAAGGTAATATAAGGGAATGTGGAAATATAGGTACAAAAAGACAAGGAAACAAAGCCTTGGAGTTGATGTCTGCAGGAAAACTGGAAGTCTGAAATGAGGAGGGTCAAACAGGAGAGGGAGGAGGGAGGGTGAAGGGAGGAGGCGCAGAGCTGGGGAAGCTGGGGAGGACAGGAGCCCACGGGAGCAGGGAGAGCAGCCGGCCTGGGCTGCCCTTGGCGGTGGCCAGGGTGGCCCCGGAGCTGCGCCACTGAATCAGGTGGCCTTCCCCACACCGCCCGCCCACTTCTACCCGAGTCATTGCATCACTTCCTGCAGCAGGGCAGTGCTTTCTAAATCAGTCATGAGAACAACTGGAGGTCAACTGGGAACCTCCTTGAACATGGAGTTGGATTTTTACTTTTTAGTAATTTTTACTTCTTACTCGTGTGTTTAGTTATTATCCCTTTAGTCAATAGGTATTTCCCAGTCACCATTCCTCAGTTATGGTGGGGAGCCAAGATGGACGTACACGGCCACAGTGAGGCACCACCGCGTACATTTCTATCCCGAGGATTCAAGGTGAATCCTCTTCCCTTTTTTCCCATTAAAAACAAATAGCAGGAAGCTTCTATTGAAATATTTTCTTTGAACTGAAGACTCTTGACCTTGGTTGGTTGGAGAGCGACACCAAATAAATTCCCCGAGGCGTGGTCTCAGGGACCCGCAGTGCGAAGACGCCCTCCGCAGCGCACCGCCCGCACTTCTACGAGTGACCCGGTGACCAGCAGATGGGTCTCGGTCACTGCCTGACACCTGAAACTCACATTGCAAAGGGTTATTTTGGCTCCTGGCCTCAGCCACGGCCGGCCAGTGCCCAGGCTTAACCAGGACAGTGAAACGAAAAGATGGTCAGCCTCTGCGGCCAGGAAGCCGAGGGGAGGGAGGAGCTGGGGCAGGAGAAGCCCCTTCCATCCCACCCCGCAGCCCGGCTCTGGCCACGCCACGTGGAACTCACCATGCGAAACCCCGCTGGAGGAGAGCGCCCCACACCCCAACTGCTGCCGCGGGTAGAATTTGGGCGACAGCACAGGTCTAAAGCATAGCAAGATTCTTCTCTTAAACATGGTACCTCTCCACCAGGTAATCAGAGGACGCGTGAGCCTATTTTACACACACACACACACACACACACACACGCTGACTACTTTTCATTTCTGAAGCAGAAGAAATCTCAAAGGACCACTTTCTAAGGCACTAAAATTCTCCAAAAGGTTCCAGAACAACACATTACTATAACCTGACACCATGTTTCAGATACTGCCCAATCAGGGCTCGCAGGGCAGCAATAAACCTGGCCTCTAACAGCCGGCTCCACGCTGCGCGGCCCAGTGCAGAGGAAATGAGAGCGGCGCGCTCCGCGCAGGAGGTGCCGGCGCTCGTCCGGCTGCCCGCTCCTCCCTCCTCGGCTCAGGGCGCCTGCGGCGTCCGTCCTTCCCCATCACGCCTCAGCCAGGCCGCAGCCGGCGGCTCGGGGGGCTGCTGGGGCTGCGTGGGGAGCCGGGGGCTGCGGGTCCGCTCCGAGCGGCCCGTGCCCCCCCGGTCTGTGTCCCTCCCCGCCCCGGGCCCGCGACCCTGCCAGCTCGCCGCCGACCCCGCTCCAGGCGCCCCCGCGCTGGGGAGGCCTGAGCCTCGAGACCGCCGCGCGCCCCGCGGCCGCAGGACGGCGAGGCCTCAGACGGGCCGCGTTCCGAGGAGGGCGGGCAGCTCGGCCTCACGCGGCCCTGCCCTCCGCAGCGGCATCGGGCTCCCGGCTGACTTTACCTGGCTAAAATGGAAGGGGGTCGACTGTTTCCTCCTCAGGAAAGGGCAGCCGTGCGGCGGAGCAGACAGGAGCCCCCACGCCCGCCGCAGATGGGCACAGAGCGCTCTGCTGCCCGGAAGCCGGCGCGTCCCGGAGGCCCAGGCCCGGCCACCCTCGCGGGGGCGCCCGCTCCGCCGCGCACAGGGCCGCTGTGTTCCCGGAAGGCCTGGCTGCCTCCAGGAACGCTCCATGTCTCTGTCTCCTCGGAGACTGCGCTCTTGAAACACAGCTGACAGGAGCATTCTGGTATTTTTTAGATTTACAGAAGAAGAGAAGACGGGAGAAGAAGGAAGAGGAAGGAATAATTAAGAGCCGTTCTCTCTGCGCATGCTGAAGCACTGCCCTGAATTTAAATGTTAGTCTGCATGCCCTCAGGGATTGTACCTTTTTATTTAGACCTAGCAATGATACCGTGTCATAAGCAGGTGTGTGAGGCCATCTCCGAGATGAAGACAACCAGCATTACTGTAATGTCAGTTCTTTGATCCACGTTCATCTTTCATGATGAATCCGTGGTGTGTGTGTGTGTGTGTGTGTTAAGCCACACAATATAACACACACGCGATCTTAAATAAAAGAGGTGTCTCCAGTGCGACCGTATCTGACATGGGCAGGCTTGGGCGTGAGTTCAGGGGCACAAAGGTGACAACCCGGAAGCCTATGGGGGTGTTTCGGTCTCTACGACCATCAACAACGGCCGGTGTCGTCTCACTGTGGCCCGGTCACCTCGGTTCCGGGTGTCGCAGCCCAACTGAAAGGGCCAAAGGCAGCAGATCCGTCCTCCCTTTCTCTACGGAGGTGACGGCTCCCAGCGATGTTCACCAGAGCTCTGCTGCGTCATCCCACTCGCCAGAGTGCTCCACGGGCACCTCCGGCCCCGGGCGGCTAGAAAAGCAAGACGATGAGGAGATTCTCACGATGGTTCGGGAAAGGGGTTGCTCCTGTCTGCACCTGTGCCCTGCACACTGAATCGGAGTTCTGTTGGCAAAGAAAGACTGGGCAAGAAAATGGCTACTGAGCGAGCAGCTGCAGGTGTTTACTGCCGAGGATTACAATAAAATTCCAGACCATATATGGGAGACATCTGACCACACCTGGCACACAGTAGGTGCCCAGCAAACAGGAAGTGTGGTCACGAGAAAGACCGACAGAGCAGCGTGGCAGGGAGACGGCGAACCAGGGCCTGGGGGCCTGGATGTGTCGGGCTCCGTGCGGCCGGAAGTCCGTGCGGGGAGGCTCTGAGCGATGTGGTTTGTTTTTATTTGGGAAGAGCACTGACTAAAAAACATGACAGCTTCCACTGCTCCCAACCATGTTCCTGCTCACTGGAAAATCAAGCCGCAGCAGCATTAATGTTATTATTACTGTATTTCTAGAAGATGCAAGGGAAAACAAAATTAAATAAGAAATAACATTTTCTCCTATGCTAATTATTAAAGAATACATTCTTTCATTTCACAAATGGGATTCTTTGTTGTAATCTGCATGCAACACATGCTTTCGTGGAGGAGGGATTTTAGGGATAGTTTTCACAAACTGACATCAAACTTGGGCCTTTTGTCTGGTTTGCTGTTGAGGAATCTCTTTCCTCTTAGGATTCATTCGGAGACGAGAGAAGTGTGAGCACTGGAGAGTACGGATCAAAAAAGAAAGATGGAAGAAATAGGAAAAAGGACTTTCCCAAAAACTAGTGGGCAGATTTGGAAGCGCACTGAGAGGGTGGCACGAAGCAGCGTTATGTGTGGTTAGGGACACGAGGGTCCCAAGCACCCTCTTTGACTGGATGGTTTTTAACTCTTGGCTTAATGTTATCACTACCACCACTTCCCCAGACCTCATGACTTCAAGCGATAACCTCTCCAAACCACCATGTTTACATATTTTGAAATAGTAAAAACAATAATGAGTGCCTCACAGGTACAATTAATCAAGATGAAAGGTGCACTGCATAGCAGACTATCACCTGATCTCGGTCTCATGTGAAAACTCCATCGGATACAGATGCTGCCTTGCTTGGGAGGCATGAAAAGAGGGTGTCCAGGGTGCTTTGATTTAAATGACCTCAAGGAATCCAAATCCTTTCTCAAGTCCACACATGACCTCCTCTACTTGAAAGGTCCACGACAGAAGATGCTGTTATTTATCATCCACAGGGTGATGCAAAATGGAAAAGCACCCTTTGGGAGCCTAGCTTTCAAGGCCAATGTTACTGAGACAAGCAAGATGCACCACAAAGCCAGACCCGAGTGCGCCTCCATGCTCAGCCTTCATGTTAAGTGCCGCTAAAGAGATGAATGCATTTTTGTGGTTTACTTCTAGAGACCTCTGGTAGGATGACTTGGCTCATTACATTTCTCTCTTTTAAAGAAACCTCGTAAGACATTATCCAGAGAACATTTCAACCCAGTGCATCTGTGATTGCATCTCTGTTTTCAAAGAAACTATTTTTGGGATTGTTGGTTTAGAGTCCAGCATTTGAGGTTGTCGACATTAACTAGATAGAGATACCAGGCAGGATGTAACTGAGTCATCTAATGGAACTCATGTGTTGAGGAAAACTATGTGACAAAAAAGAATTGAAGGTCAGAGCAGGGGACATACCCTTGGGAATAATAATGTGATGTAGAATATGCTTTAATATCTTGGAATCTGAAGGAGCTTTGTATTATCTTTTCTTTAAAGGAAATTAAATTGAGGTCAGAAGCTATGCTCTCCTAAAATAGTAGCCATCTTCTTGTTTATTTTTAATTAAATTCCATCTAGATAAGGGATCTTCATCTTCTTTTATACGGGCTTTGCTGCCTGCCACTGATCCGTGTACCAGATAAACAAAACACCTTCCAAATTGGATCCATTTGGGTAGCTACTTTTAGAAGCAGGGCTCTCAGCAACAGATAACCCATTATATCTTTTGGTAGGCAGAGAGAACCTCTTATTTATTTTGGTAACTGAAATTATCTTTGAAGCCCAAAAGAAAAATCATTACACACAAGGGTATTCAATCTCATTGTCCATGAGGGCTAAGGCTCAGGAAAACCTGGCAGCATGACAGTCACCTTGGCAGATTCAAAGAATAGAGATTTGCTCTCCTAGTTCTAGAGGTTTTAAGGGTCAACGTGCGATGCCAACAGGCCCATGATGCCTTTGAAATTCTGAGTGGACTTCTTGCTTGCCTCTTCCAGCTTTCAGAGGCAGCAGGGTGTCTTCAGTGGTTCATGCCTCGCAGGGACAGTGCTCCAGCTTCATCCTCTGTCACGGCCTGCCTTCCGCTCAGGTGGCTCTGTCTCACATGATGTTTACCTTTTTCACAGACCAGGTCATTTTGGATGGGAGCTCATCCTAAAATAACCCATTTTAACAGGATTATATCTACCAAGATCCTCTGAACTAAATCCCATTTCAGATTCACAGGCACAATGGATTAGGACTGGAACATATCTCTTTGGGCACAAAATTCAATCGTAACACCGCACACTGCTTAGCTTAATAAAATTAGCATAGATCTTGTCCTAGTCTCTCTCCCTGTCTTCACCTTAGATGGAAAGTCACTGTGAAGTGAATTATTTGCTCTTTGATTTTTGTGCCTTTTTTTTTTTTTTTTTTTTTGAGACAGGGTCTCGCTTTGTAGTGCAGGCTGGCCCTGAGCTCACTATATAGCCCAGGCAAACCTGGAACTCAGCAATCCTCCTGTCTCTGCCTCCCGAGTGCTGGGTTTACAGGCGTGAGCCACCACACCCGGCAGTGTGGTATGTGGTATTGATTGCTGGTGGGCGTGAGTCACCACGCCCAGCACTGTACGTGGTTACTGGGGATCGAACACAGGGCCTTGCACTTGCGAGGCAGGCACCAGAACCACTGAGCTAAATCTCCATCCCTGATCTTTGTGTCTTTTTGTTTTGTTTTGTTTTGTTTTGTTTTTTGAGACAGGGTCTCACTTTGTAGTTCACTCACCATGTAGCTTGGCCTAGCCTCAGACTCACAACAATCCTCCTGCCTCTGCCTCCCCAGTGCCAGGATCACAGGCATGAGCTCCCATGCCCAGCACTGTGGTGATGGCACCAGAGATCGAACTCAGAACCGTGTGCTTGCCAGGCAGATGCCAGCACCACCGAGCTAAATACCCGGAACCTCTTGTGTCTCTTTCTTCAGCCATTTTCTATCCATAAGGTCAACCTTCTCTGCTCAGCTTATTAGAATGTGTGGAATGAGTGTTGCTCGGCTCCAGAATCAAACAGAAAGCCAGTCAAGATCTCTATCCAAATGTGCTGTGATTTTGCCCAATGACACTGGGTTTAATTAAGTAATTACAATTGACAAAATGAGCAGGCCGCTGGCTCTCTTGCCCTCTGCGTGCTGTCTTCCGAGAGCTCTAGGAGCCTGGACGTCCAGAGGGCCCCGGGACCCACTTGAGTCCAAGAGAATCCGACAAGACAGACCACAAGTTAACATCTCAGAAACGTCCTGTCACTTCCTCTGCTTGCAAATCACTCTGGTTCAGCCAAGAGTCTGCGCTCCGTCCCACTGTCTCCTGCCAAGGAGAAGACCCCTGGATCTCTGTCCGGGGTTGCCCACTCCCTTCATAGGTAAAAGGCAAGGGCGGGCACTCCCGTACCTGGGGCAGCCCATCTGTGTGGCCGTCGTTCCCATGATGCCCCTCTGAGCCCATTGCCCGGGCTGCAGTCCATCCTGGGAGATTCCCCCGAGCGCTGCAGAAAGACCAAGAACTTTCTTAAATACAGACTTCGACCCTCAGAGCCGTTTTAGGTTCACAACGAAAGTGAGAACAAGCACAGAGAGTCTATGCTCCCCCTGCTCCTCCCCTCTCCTCTCCCTGCTCCACTCTGCACCTCCTGCAGCCCACTGCGCGCACTGGGCACCAGCACACCGACACCACCAGGGCCACACTTGGCATCAGGCTCACTAGGGGCTGTGCAGTCCAGGGGGTCAGACAAACGCCCGGCGGCCTAGTTCCACCGTCGCCACCTGTCCACTCAGAAGTCCCGGTGCTCCGCCTGTTCGTCTTTCTCTCCACCCCTCTCAGCCCCGGTACCCACCTTTTCTGATCTTCCTGTCCCCCAAGAAGAGGAACTGAAGGTTCCTTCATCCATGGGTGTCCATGGCTCGACTGTGTTAATTTGTAGGGGCTCCGGGTGGTATTCCATTCTCTAGATACACCACAGTGTCTGTATCCGGTCACCTGCACAACATGTCGGTTGCTTCCAAGCTTTGACAATCGTGAAGCAAGCTGCTGTCAAGGTAGGTACTTGGGTTCCTCTGAGGACATCTGTTTTCAGCTCTTTCTGGACAATACCAGGAGTGTGACCCCAGATGCTACATTGTGTGGCAAGAGTTTCCTTAGATTTGCAAAAAAAAAAAAAAAATGGCCAGGCTGTCAGCCAACTGTTTGAAGATTTGAAAGTGAGTGCGGAGTCCAGCGGGTTCCGGCCCCCGTCTGCGGAGCGTCTCCGCCTTCTCAGGGCCCCGGCCCAGAAACCGGAACTGGTTCTCAGGACACCAGAGGGCGAGCTTCGGGGTAGCCACCTTGGAGTGACCGGTCTCGCCAGAGCGAGCATCCCCATCTCGGGGCTTATTTCTGGCCCTGATAGCTAACCCCCCAATAACTGGGAGAAAGATTAAGAGAGGAAGCAGCAAGCAGCCTACAGCGGCCTGCCTCCGTGCCCCATCGGGAGGCTCCCAGAGTCAGGTAAGTGCCGATGGGGCTCCTCCTTGCCATGCCAGGTTCTGCATGCCACCATGAAGCCCGAAGCTGGTGTCCAAGCCGCAGAGACCAGTTCCCTTGCGGGCTGAGGGGCCGGCCCTCTCCCTCTCCGCCTCATCCGTGACCCACAAGGTCGGGCAGTGTTCACGGGTCACCACAGCAGGGGGCCTGACGTCAGTCTGGGCGGGGAGACCCGAGCGCCCCCCCGAGGCTGTAGCCGGCCTGCGGTCCCCAGCACAGCAGAGCCAAGTGACAGATGGGAGTTACTCACCCTGGTAAAATCTCATTTCTTACCCCAGAGGCTTCAGAAGAGACTCGTTAAAATTCAGGGAATTCAGAATTACAGTGTTCAAGATTTAATTTCACCCAATAAAAGCTCTGAGGAGATACTGCGATGTAAGCCAAGGTCATAATTTAAATATTTACTCTAATAATTTGCAGTTTTGATTATATCCTCTGCTTTTTCATAATACTGAAGGAAGACAATAGTCGTATTGCAAAATCAAGGGTACTATCCAATTTTCATATACTCCTAAACTGAGGTCGGAAGCTGCTTTTGGAAATAGAAATCCCCACCCATTCCCGTAATATTGCAAGCTTACAGCTTAGTTCAGAGCATTTCAAGCACTGGCGATTTTGCAAATCCCAAGAGTAGTTAACCCATCGCCTAATTCTTTTCTCCACTGTCTTGTTTACAGCGTGGAAACACTGCCTCTGTAGGGGTGGGTTTGCCAATTGTCAATAAAACTGCTGACCACTTTCAAAGGCAGTGTCGACATGACACAGAAGAACACATCTAGAGAAAGGGAAAGTGCGCAATAATTAGAACCATTTCTTTCTTGCTGTGACATCTTTCTTTTTATTTAACTACAAAATCCCATTGCAGTAAATTCTGGAATTTACAGTAGCTTCAAGAATTGGATTTCACACAGTACATATGGCATATTTTTCAAACAGTGTAATCTATATCTAGCTTGATTTAGTGTAACTTAGTTCTTTCACTTTAGAAATATATCAAGTATTTCTAAATGGAGTCCAATTTAGGAAAATACCTCTGGGCAATCTGAACAACTGATTGTGAAATTTGGATTTTTAAAATAAAAATTCAAGTAAGTAAACAATTTACTTGGCATTTGACATGGCCAAAAAAACAAAAATAATTCCCAATATGATCTGAAATATTTCACAATTTGGTGAGCAGGGTGTAACCCTTTAATAATAATTTTAGCATAAATAATGAAGCTCAACTTATTAACTGTTTGGGGGACATGTAACCAACCTGGCTACAGAAATATCAGAGTTAAAATGATATGCATACAACATGGGTTTTTAGCTTTTCGATCCAGTAGCCAGTTGTGTTTTTCAGATTAAAATCCAGTGGTGTCACTGTGGGAAAATCAGAGCATGGTGGTCTAAGTTATACCCTTTGAAAGGCCTGCTGTCAGCAGGGCCTACATTAGTGCCCAGTTCTGCCACTTCCAAGCTTTAGACGAAGCCTCTGGCTGGTGGGATCTTAGGTAGGCATTGGCCTATACGCCTGGATTTAAGGGACTTTTGCTATTGAAAGCTAATGGTGCCTGTGCAGGACTTCTTAGGTCTGTTATGTAATATTCTGCTGATAACACTTAAAATTAAGTCTTAATCCTGAAAATGGGCATCCATTATTAAGGCCAATGAAAAAAACATGTAGAGAGTCTCCTTTCCTGTAAGAACTGTGGGTATTTTTTGTCATGAGATGAGAAGGGATAAGAAAAGGAGAATGGTGGAAAGAAGGCTGGGGCCTCTCCGTGTACTTAATTCCTAGACAAAATTAAATAAATGAACAGGATGTGAGCAACTCGAAAATGACATACATAAAGGAGGTCCCTTCTTTACAGAAAGCGAGAAACCATTGAAAGTAAGGATCTCTGGTTTTATGCAGACACACTATTGCTCTCACTCACTGAGTACTCCTGTGTGTGAGGACATTGCTTTTCCTGTCACAGAACATAGGCTTGTGCCCTCCGGGTGACAGAGGTTCTATAACGGATCTAAAGTGGTCACTGAGCTTCTGAGGCCTTACTCGGTGAGCTCACAGAAGCTGGCTGTGGTAGCAGGAAGGGTAACTGCTCAGACACCGCCTACCATTTGTTTCCGAGATCAGTGTGCACTCCCATTGGGGAAATAGTCCTTCCGTCCTAGGGTCTTGAATGGAAGTCACATGTTTTCTGTAAAGGCCACCTAGCAGCATTTTAAGCCTTCTGAATCTCTGTCGCAGCTCCTCAAGCCCTGCAGGTACGGTGCAGGGCACGGCGGCCCCAGACCCACACACACACACGAGTCTGTACAGCCGCGCCCGCACAAGTGGTCCCAAAGCGAGGCAGCTGGCCGGAGCTGTGACCCAGTTCTCCACCCCCTGGAAGCCAGGAGCCCTGTGCGCCGCTTTCTCCTCAGCCTCCTTCCTGAAAGGAAAGGCTTGCGTAGAGGCAGCGGGACGCAGTCTGGAAACGAACGCCGCCGGTGGGGCTGGGAAGGGTGTGCGGCAGACAGAGGAAACGGAGCCCTGTCTCCATCGCCTCCACTTGGCTGAGAAGAGCTCCCGGTGACAAGACCCCAAGGGATGTATAATCCTCATCAAACTGTCAAAGCCCGGAGATGACACAAGAATTCTGTAAAGATGTAAATCAAAAGAGAACTAGCCAAGGAGCAAAAGTTGCAAACCAGGATCAACGTAATAACTTAATGAAGATGCGCAAGTAACTATTTCCGGAGGAAAACTATCTGGATGTCTACAAAGATAACAGAAACTTGAAGTCAGCGTCCTTGGTAGCACGTGGGATTACAGAAATAAGCGCAGTCTAGCTGCTTCTGTTTTGGTGTGCACGCGAGTCCTAGAAAGGACAGTCCGTGAGCTCCCGATGAGAACCCACGGGGGACACACAGCTGGTACCCGCGCCGCAGGTCGGAGCCCCTGGCCGTGGTACAGGAACTGCTGCCTCCCCCGCGTCCGCCCTGACGTCTTCGCGTCCTCCCAAGATGCCCTTTCTGCTCCCCACTTCCCGCCTCCGCTTCTCCTCCAGCCCTGGAAAGCTCCGCTCTGTGCACAGCGGGCCTGGGCTTTTTCACTTTCTGCACTTAGCAGGTGGAAGTGATCTGTCAGCACCCATCCAGGCCAAAGGCGCCACCGTCCGTGGCATCTGGGGTCCGTTACGCCGCTCCACAGCGGTGGGGGAGCAGGTTCGCTCTGCTGCAGCGGGCCCCGTGCTTTGAGCAGTGCACGAACGTCGGCAGCGGCCAGGCACGGCAAGGAAGGACTGAGCTGCGTACGTGAAGCTGCGCAAACAACCGCTTTAACGTCAGAGGTCGCTCTCCAAAGACAGACCCCGAACCCTCGCTGCCCCGCGAGACAGCTTGTTTCCAGGACACTCACTCGCTGACGAGGCGTGTGGGCCCTAGAAACGCTTTCTACGAGCATTCGGAGTGCGCGGGACGAAGCTGTGGACACTCTGGAGACTCACACTCACCCTGAAGGAGGTCGATGCATGTTACAGAGGAAACGCACGGCTCAGAGACTCCCGGTGGCATCTCCCGGATGCTGGAGAGCCACCCTCCTGCCAGCGCCCCTGAGGGGCTCCCCCCCGACGGCTGTTTTCACTCATCAGTCACTCTGAAACACAATGACGACTGTTTCCTTGTTCCACGTAGCCTCGAGATACAGAAAGGAGAAGCATCACGAGACGCCTGCAGCGCTCCACGGACACGCGAGCCTCCACCCCGGCCACGTCCTCGGTCAGACGCGTCTGCTCGGACCACAGTGCTGTCTGCGGAGCCGCCCAGCGAACTGAAGGGCCCTCGTCCCTGACCCGCGCTTCCCCCCAGACCTCAGCACAGGGCGGACGACTGGGGGGGTCCCGGCACCCAGCAGTCTGTGTCAGGTGGTTTTGAAAAGACCGACCGCTGTGTTCACTCTGCCTTCCCAGTGCGAGTCGCCTTCAGCTCTGTCCCTTAGAAAACTGCTCTCTCGCGACCAAAGAGTCAGGTCAGACAAGCACATTCCAGGGCTCCGCTTTGTTTCACCTTAGGTTTGTGAAAAGCAGCGGCTGCTGGACCGTAGTGCTGGGGCCGGCAGCAGGACGACCGGCACCAGAAGCAGAGGAAGCCAACGTCCACTCGCCGAGGTGTCCTCGAAGACCAGGCATGACCTGAGCCATGCAGTCGTCCCCGCTGCTCCCCGGGGTGGCCTCCTGGCTCTCTCTCCCCACGGATGAAGTCAGGAGTCAGTCATCCTGTCCACAGAGCAGGGCGAGGAGGGCGGGACAGCGCTGGGCGGAAAGGCTTCACCTGCCCTCCTGAACTCACGTCATCATCTGCATCACACTACAAAATAGTTACTTGCTTTATGCCAGTAAACATTGTCCCCCTTCGCATTCTCGGGGACTCTCCGTCCATCAGTCCGAGGGGCTTCCTCTGTGTCTCCTGTCTATTGATGACTCCGTGTTGCTGGGCGCCAGCCACATGATCACATGTAAACAGTCCCATCTCTCCTGGAAAAGATCTTTGTCCTTTTAGACAAAAGGCAGACTTGGGTGCAAAACAGGGGAAAGGAAGTAGCTGTAATTAGGACACGGACATGAATTCACCGGCCTCCTCAGCCTGGCAGGAGGCCCTGCTGGGCTCTGGTGAGCTCTGTGTGTAGACTCATTATGGGGCTGTACTTTGTCTAGGCACCCATCATGTTAGTACAAACTGAACGCTGCCTGCTGCAGCACAGATGTTATGTTCTCACCACGACTGCTCTGAAACTATTCCTCTGGCCCTCATTGCTCAGGAGGCTGAGGCAGGAGAGTGCCAAGTTCAAGGCCAGTCTTCACAACCTAGCCAGACTCAGTCTCAAAACATAAAGAGTTAAGGATGTAGCTCGGGGTAAAGGGCTTGCCCAGCATGTGCAAAATCAATCTCCAGTGTCCACAAAATGAAGTGAGAAGTTGCTGAGCCTTTCCTTCAGCTTGTAGCCTCCTTGCACAAAGATGACAGTGACTTCTGTCGCTCCTAACCCACCCTTGTTCAGAGTAGCTGCCGGAGGAAGAATTCAACTCCCGAACTGGGCCTCTCTCTTCCCTGTGTTCATTTCTTTTCTGAGCTGCAAACAATACAACAATTCTTATTTGTGTTCAGGAGATCAGACATTTCTAAGAGTCATTGTTTTTTACTTAAACTGTACTTTACGTTTGTAGAAAAATCATGCATTTTCCATGTAAGAGATCTTGACAAAGTCCATGACCCAAGGCAGTCACTAGACACAGACTCTCGAGTTAGCTTTCTTGAAGCCCGAAGCCCTGAGCAGGTACCAGCTCTGAAAGGCAGTGCCCGCTCTGGCATGCCTCCTGACAGGCTCTCAAAGGTTTCCAGACCTTCCTCTTCCATGTTTGTTGGAAGACTTGTGGCTCCACACTGAAAACCGTAAAACCATAAACCAGATCTGAGAAAAACCCACAGCTGTATACGTCTGATGACAGTCTTACACAGATTTTCCAAAGATAGGGAGCTCAGCAAAACCCAAAGTCTGTGAGGTCAATAATGCTAGACCTCTACTCCTGAAGCCGGTGGGTCTTCCACGGAAGATGCAGTCCATGTGTTCCTGAGCTATTTACAGTTATCTCATCAAAATGCCATTGGCATAAGTTTTTCCAAAGTTCTGTGAACTTTTATTTCTCAGCCTCTCAAATGAATTCTGGCAGGAGTCAAATTTTGCCAAAGAAACACAATTCCCATAGTCTAAGTTATTTTCAAAACCAAAACTTTGTAAATTTCAAGTAGCTACTTCAACTATCACTTCAAGGAGCCTTTATCTTCAATCATAACATGACTCCTTTTTAAAAGCATTGTAGAAAAACAGCTTTTCACCACCCCATCAGAATTCATGGGACCGGCTCCTGGCTGCCCACTCCACATCCTGTGTTTTCACACTACAACCTACACTCCCTGACTTTAAGGAGCTTACAGTCTAATAAGAATATTGGACACAGGCACAAATACTCTTGTATCAAAGAGGAACCCATCAGTTTATGATTCCACACCTCCCACGCCACTTCTGTCTCCATCCCACCTTCCACATGACTGATCCAAACTCATTCGTAGACTCATCCAGCAAGATGGCCAAAGCTTGCGCTTGCCTCTGTGAGCCTTTCCCCAGCCACGCGCCACAAACACGCCTCCAACTTCCGGGAGAAGACACGGTTAGGAAGGATCATGCCAACCTTCATTTCAGACCAGGGCGACCAGTACTTCTTGAGGTGCCAAGTGGGACGTGTCCAGAAGTCTGTTGGACTTCACGGTACAGCACCGAACAGCGGTGAGGGGCAAAGTGGGATTTTTAGGGGCCTGCAGGGGGGCGGGGTCTGAAGAGGATGAGAGAGGAACCTTGAGGAGAAAGGAGAGTTTACACCAGCTTGTACCCTGCATCTCATCGCTGACCCTGGCTGTGTGAGGCGCTGTGTGAGCCATCCGGACAACGGAGGGTCAAGACCGCTCACCCTGTGTGGGCACCGTGTCAGGATGGTCCCAAGACCACTGGGGTAAGAATTCCCACAGCGACGATACCACAGGTGCCCGGGTGAGATCTCTGTGTGTGTTCAGCCCGTGTAATAAATGTGTGCTCGGTGATGTGAAGAGTTAACCTCATGGAAATTTACCTGCACAAGGAAGCTGTGGTCACGCTACATGCAGGAGCTCCGGCGCTTGGAACTAGAAAGAGCGGGAAATGTGTGTCACATTATTTAAATGAGAAAGTGGAGGTTTGGGGAGGTGACCGCGTGGCTGACTTCAGTCAAAACTGGGCAGAACTCGGGGGTCCCGGCTCAGCTCTGCTCTCCCGGCTTGGGGTTTCCACGCTCACCTTCTCAAGCTGACTTTTCCCTGCACGGTGAGACCAGGGGCCTCTGAGCAGCGAGGACAGTTCGCATTTCTTCACCCCCAGCCCACCCCCGCGGGTGTGTGCGGCCGGGCAGAGCCAGGGCCCCGACGTGCCTGTGGGGTGGTGAGGGGCGAACCCTGACGCGTGAAGAGGCGCTGTGGACAGGGCCTCGCGCGGGCGCGGAGCCTCGGACACCCGCGCTCTCGCGTCCCGGGCTTCTCCCCTGGTCGCTAGTCTGTGGCTCCCGTGACTGGGCAGAGAACAGCAGGCTCGGTTGACTCCGCACAACTCAAACTATGACCGTACGCGGATGTCTCGTGACGGAAACGGAGCGTTCACGCGAGGCGGGCCCCTCCTGAGTGTGCGACGTCGGGCTCGCGGGACAGTGTCGCAGCCGCTGTCTCGAGGACGCCCTCCCGCGCCTCGGCGTGCCCTGTCCGCTCCGCTTCGACCCTGATCAGCCGCGCTCCTCAGATGCAGGCGGGACTGGGGCGCCGAAAGACAGCGGCTGGCGCGGCACTGGGTCAGGCCAGGGGAGCCCGAAGGGGAGACAGACGAAAGCTGGCGTCGCGACCGCCCCTCTCTCCTCCCCTCTCTCCGCCCGCCTGTCTTTATTTTTCCAAATCGCCTCCGCTCGGAGGACGGTCGACGACTCGAGCCCGTGCGGGTGGCTCCGGCTGAGGGCCTGCCGCGTGGAGGTGATGCCGAAGCTGCGGCGCAAGTGCTCACGGCCTCGCCACAGTGCGGGTCCCGCCGGCCCGGGCGCTGCAGGAGCGTGGACTCCGGGTCAGCGCAGAGCGGACCGCTCCCTCTGCAGCCCAGGACGCCGCGGCGGGCCCGGGCCGAGCGGGCCTGACAGCACGGAAGCCCCGCCTGGGACTCGGCCGCGGCCCCACCCGCAAGGCCCCGCGCGCCTGCGGCACCCAGGTCCCCGTGACTGCTGCCGGGAGCCCCAGGGCAGCGCATCCCGGAACAGGCTTCTCTCCTGCTCAGCCTGGAGAACCGGCTTCGCTCCCGCCCCTGGCTCCCGGGGGGCGCGGCCACAGGGCAGCTGCCACCCGCCGGGGTCGGGGCCTCGACGCCGACTGTGGGGCGTTCGCAGGTTCGCTGACTCCTCCCAACGCAGAGGCCGTCGGGAGCGGGCGGGAGGGGCTGCGTCAGGCCGCCGAGCGAGCGCCAGGCGGCCGCTTCCCGGAAGGGACTCACGCTCCTCCCGCGGCGGTGGAAGCCCCCGGACGGCCCCCGGAGGGCCGCCACTCCCTCTACAGCGCAGATTTTTGCTGTTTAAACAGGTGACTTCGCCCCTCTGTGCAGTCGCTGCATCTGCTCCGTCGTCTGACGGTCGGACGCTCTGCTCACGGAGCTGCCTGCGGCCTCCGCGCCGCCGCTGATGGGCCGGTCCGCACGGAGAGGAGCCCGCCCTGGGCGGGGAGCTCGAGCGCGGGCCTGAGGCGGAGCAGACAGGGACCGGCACCCCGAGCCGCTGCACGAGAGGCCCAGGCCCGCTATGGTCCGTCTGACGGGTGGAAGGGCCACCTCACGGGCAGGAGCGGCCCAGAGGGGCTGGGAAGGAGGGCCGCCCGCGCCTGCGCCCTGCGGGGCAGGTCGGTCCAGGCCTCTGACGTCTCTGGCCGCTCCCTGTGGACTCCCTGTGTGTTGCTTGCCCTCCTAACCACAGTCTCTCAGTTGGTCGACGTCCCTATGGGATTCCAGACATCTCGGTCCACACATTCTCCCAGGAGGAACTCAGAGGGCGGGCAGTGAGCGGGAGGCCACCTCTGAAGAGGCCCCAGGCGCAGGCTGAGGAGGAGGGCGCAGGGGTCTCCGGGACTCAGGGGCCCACAGGAATCCGGCTCACGGTTTCCGTGCGCGCCACCCACCCTGCTGGAGGCCTGCTGACTGACCCGGGCCGGCGGCCCACCCAGCCTCTCTGCCGACGGGGTGGGGCTGAGGCTCTGGGAGCCCCGTGAGGGATCACGGAAAAGGGGCTCCTCACACGGAACCAGACGGGCTCCTTAGCAGAGCCAGCCATCACGCCCGGTCTCCCTTCATCTTCTTGCTTTGACAGCGAGTTCCTGTGAGTAGCACAATACTCTCCCCTTAGAAGTTAAGCGCTTCAGCCAAGCTTGGTGGCACATGCCTGCGGTCACAGCGCCCTGGGAGCGAGGCAGGAGGGTCACAACATGGAGCCCAGCTTGGGCTGGGGATGGAGCCCAGTGCAGAGGTGCTGCTTTGACCATGGGTAGTGATTTTACACTTCCAAGGATCCAGTTTCAAATGCATGGTCAAAGCCTCATTCCAGCCCTGTGCCCTGCGAGCCGGTCACTTCAGCTCCATCTCCTCACTCCAGTTCGGGTCCAGGGAGACTCACTGGCAGCCCTGGTCCCAGGAAGTGGCCTGCGACAGTACGAAGTCAGCAAGGAGCAGCAGCGTCCGGGGCTCGGAGCACCAGGGGGAGGGGTCTCACCCATACATGCCCGCGTCCTGAGGCTCCAGCAGCCCCGCGGCCCGGCACAGTGGGCGCTGAGAGCTCACACACTGAGTACGCACTGATTCTGAGGGACCGGCTCTTGCGACAGAGGCTCCCTGAGCCTCAGAGACGGGCGGCGAGACACCAAGGGCCCCAGCGCCTGGTCGGAGGCTCTGCTGGGCCAGGGAGCTTGAGTCTCCGTCCCTGACTCCTGCAGGCCAGCCTCCTCCCAGCTGTGTTGGCAAGGCACACCGGGCACCTTCACCCCCAGGCCCCGCTGCATGAGTGCTGCCAGGCCCTGGGCACGTATGGAATCCCCGGACATGTTCTGTCCTGGAATCGGCTCCTTCCACGGTTCAGGGATGAAGTTAATCAGGTCGCTCCTTGCAGGTGTTCAGGCCGTGGTGCCGCAGGAAGGCCTCGGTCCCGCTCACGAAGCACTGCAATCAGTGACCCCCCCCAGCCGGGTTCGTAACATCACCCGCTTCAGAGCAGACCAACAGTCGGTAAGCGAGAACAAACATCCCCAAAATACCTCTCTCAGAATTCTAAAATGCAAGCAGGAGGCTACGACAGCAAAATGCCAGCTTTGAGGCCAGCATGGGCAACTTCGTGACGCTTGGCCTCAATGTGAAAAGACAACGAATAGAAAGGGCTGGGAGGTGGTTTGGTGTGAGACCCTGCAATCAGTCATCAGTATTACCAAAATAAAACAAAGCAAAAATATTCTCAAAAGGCAGTTTAAAAATCCACTATAAAATACAACTAAAGAAGAGAAGTGGTGTTTGTCATTTTTAAAAAGATCTCCCTGCCTGGAATCCTCACAAAGCGCCTCCTCTTCTCCTGAGTTCTCAACTCAAGCAGTCCCAGGTCTCCAGGGTGATCACAGGTAGTCAATGAGAAGAGATTCCTCATTCGTTTCACATTCTGAAATAGAGGATTTGTACGACGGTGGGGAACTGTGGGATTATTCCAGGGAGGACTCTTCAGTCCCCATAATGAGAGCCAAGCCTTGACCCTTGAGAGCACAAATTTAAAGTGTTTATTCCTAGGGATTTCATAAAGCCTTCAGAAGCCCCGCATGTCCCTGGATGGCTGCACAGCCTGCGTGTAAACCTCGACTGGAGATCTGAGGCCAGGCCTGGCCACTTCCCTGTGTGCAGCACAGGGCCAGAGCTCGCGTCTGAATTTCCTCAGGGTCTCAACAGCCGCAGGCTCCCACACAAGCGGATTTTGGAAGGAGCAAGACCAGAGGGGAGGCCAGGCTCGCCTCTTCACTCCTGTCAGCGCCAGAGCTGTGTCACTACTGACAGCGACAGGAGAGGGACACAGGCCTCTTCTGCTTCGGGATGAAGAGAAGAGGGGGTGGGAGGGTCTTGTGCCCTCCGAGGATGATGTCACCTTCCTGTGCCCTCCCGGGACCACGTGAGGATGATAATTGACAGGAGCCTTCTTTTTTGCCATTAATTCTTACCTTCCAAAAAGTTCACATATTTATGGGCACAATGTCATTTCTCCTAAAGTGTGCATCGTGAAAGTTCCCATCAGGTGGTATATGTACAAAATAAGATACTATTCAGCCATATTTTTCAATTCTTTTTGATGTCAAAAATAAAAATTTTGGTTAAAAATGTGTATGAGGGGGCCAGAAATTTAGCTCAGTGGTTCCAGTGCCTGCCTCACAAGCACAAAGTCCTGAGTTCGATCCCCAGTAACCACATACAATGCTGGGCGTGGAGACTCACGCCCACCAGCAATCAATACCACATACCACAGTGCCGGGCGTGGTGGCTCATGCCTGTCATCCCAGCACTCAGGAGGCAGAGGCAGGAGGATTGCTGAGTTCAAGGCTAGCCTGGGCTACATAGTGAGCTCAGGGCCAGGATGAACTAAAAAGCAAGACCCTGTCTCAAAAAAAAAAATGTGTTTGGGGATTTGAAAAGAAAAGAGTGGTTCTCAGAGTGACCCCAGACTTCAGTGATATTGTGAAGGACCCACAGTCGCCAACTTCTTCCTGTCCCCCATGGCCTACAAATTTTGTTTCCATGGCTTTTTAAGATCTGCCTGAATAAAGACAGGTTCCTCCCCACAAGAAAATGATCAGCAGCTGCTAGGTAAAACTCAACATTAAATTGTTTCCTGAAAGCACATTATTAGATCCAACTTCCTGTCTCCAATGGACCCCATTACCTTATTCATGATATGAACAATAAGCATTCAGACACTTCCCACACTCATGCAAAACACTGCAATTTCTGCCATCCCGCAGCTCTGCTCACACGGCTCTATCTAGACTGCCCACTCAGTATGGTGTCCTCGAGCACTTCGAGCGCCAGCCCTGCCCACCGCCATCTCTTCCAGTCTGACCTCGCTTCTTGCCCACAATGGACTAAGTATAGAAATTTAAAGCAAGTGTTTTCAAACTTGTATCAAAATCTGACATTGGGAAAAAAAAAAAACCCTGAAATTTAACCAAGTTAATGATGCACACCTGTATCCCAGTTACCGCCAAGGCTGAGAAATTAAATGACAATGATATCAAACTATGACTCAAAATCCAGAAGCAACAAGAAAAAACACTTCTGTATCATTTGACTACACAATTTTTAAAAAAGGAAAAGAATTAGTAGGCCCAAGTGAAACACCATAGACAAGGAAAAATGACAAATCCATAATAAATTTTTGCAATTTATATGACAAGGAATTA
>PVIC010029158.1:0-22741 GCA_004025085.1 Thryonomys swinderianus
TCAGTCTAGAGTTGATGGACGTTTGGTTGTTTCCAAGGTTTAGCAATCACAAACTGAGCTGCTAAACACATGGATGTACATATATTTTCTTTTTTCACTTGTGCAATGTAATTATTATACTCATGAATGTATTGAATATCAAAACATACTGATTAGCATAACAAAAATTATATTTTGCAATTAGAAACATCTATCCCAGTGCTACCTGTCATTTATTAAGATTTTTGAACTTTCATAAACTCTCTGAACATTCTTATCTGGAAATCAGGGCTAATAATATGTACCTCAAAAGATTATTGTAACATTTAAATAAAATAATAAAACATAACAAAATAGTTCCTATTTCTAACACAGTAGCCACTTTCTAAAATATTGACTTTATTGTAAGGTTTGGATGTCTTTTTGGCTTTTGTTCTTTTTTACACAGGGCATTGCTATGGAGTTCAGGTTGACCTTGAACTCATTATGTAGCCCAGACTGGCCTTGACCTCATCAGATCCTCCTGCCCAGGCTTCCTGAGTGCCCTAATTATAGGTGTACACCACCTCACTTACCTGTATAATGATGACTTTAATAGATTACACAGAAAATTGCTCTGACAGCCTTTCATTGTAGAAAATTGTTTTGCCTCTCTATAAATAAAGTTTCTCTTAAGATTTATCCCAAAAAAGAAAACAAGTCTGGTCCAGAGAACTTTTGTTTTTATAATTTCCTTCTGTTAAACAGAAAAAAAAATTGATCAAGTGGAGCTCAAATGTACTCATGTACGCACACATGACAGATATGTTAGCTTAATGGCAGTGATCATGTTTCAGCATATATATCAAAACGTACATTTCCTTGTTCCTCTTAAATGTATTCAGTTTCTGCTTATGAATTATACTTCAATAAAGCTGGGGAAAATATCCTAGTTTGAGGCACACCTGCTTCAGAATGAGTGGGAAATTCTATTTTAATTATGGATTGGAAGGTGCTCAAAGACTTCTTTTGAAAAATGTTAAACCATCTGAAGACATACACAGTGTTGACAAACAGGCGACATTTCTATTTTGCTGAGTTTTGTAAGGTAAAGCACACAGAGATATGTTTACATGTTTTGCTCCACCCCATGGTAGTAAAGGCCTCTGACCCTCTGTTCACAGGATCAGACCTTTCCAGATGGGAAGCCCAGAGGGAAAAGACAAAATACCCCTTTTATTTGAGAGCAGCAAGCACAACACACCAATCATATCTCAGTAAAATATTATGCTAGAAATATACTAAAAGAAAAGCAACTAAAATGACACAGAACCAAAAAATGGCCCAGCAAAGCCCCTTTGTGGAACCGGTGACTCTTTAAAAGTGAACATCAGATCTTGTTGAAAGTTTGAAGGAGGAAGAAGTCCCAGGAGGTCTAGTTTAATGATTTTAAATTTTCTTACGTTGTGCATTTGTTTCACGTGAAATCTTACTTGAAACTAAAACAAATAAAACCAAGCCTTGCCCGCAGCAAATGGAGAGTGTTCCCCAGAAGCCCGAGGGCTCCCGGTGCTGACTGAGACCAGCCCTGAGGCTCCTGACGAGCCTGAGAGGAAGAGGGAGCACTGAAGGCTACTCGGTGACAGTGTCTGTGCAAGGGCAGCGTCTCCGCAGGGACAGGCTAGCACCTGAACTCACACACCGCCCGCCCTCTGAGGCGTCCTCGTTTGGTTGAACGAACACCCCGGTCCCCACACCTACAAGACTTGTGAGTGCCTTGTTAGGAACTGAGGTGAAATTACTACTGCGGAGTTAGAATTAAAAATAAGGTGTAAAGAATGAGGTCGTGTTCCTTTTCTGAGACGTTGTTAAAGGATCTAACGAAGATTTTTCTCCACGTAGACAAGGAACTAGCTTATGTTTGCTTTTGAGTACTTTGTGTTTTCAGCTTACTTTCCAAAGGTGTTTTATTTTTGTCTTTTTTTAAAAATCTTCTCTTCCACCAATTGTTTTCCCTCTCGATCTTTATATCAAAATGTCTAAATAACATCACAACCTCCCAAACTGGTGATAAAGCACCTGGCTGAGTTGGAATTGTGTTCATCCACTCCCTGCAACAATCCCGTGCTTTTTATTCATCTGCCAAATTCTCATTGCCTTCAGCAGGATGATATGTAAAGGGTAGTAAGGGATAAGAGAACCACTACCACCACATGAAAATAAGGTTTATGGAGGCAATTTCTAGAGCACAGGTCCCTGAATTGTACTGAAGGTTTAATTATTTCCCGGGGTTGCATGAAATATGAAGGTCTCTCACTTAGACAAGGAGTCATTTTGTTTTTTATTCTTGTCTAACTTACAAAATGGCGACCTTCCCCTTGGCTTGCTCTGCCTGTGGCTTTGTGCGGCATGCTGAGCCACCCTAATTCAGCTTGTAAGTTGCTCCTTTCCTTAAGTGGCAGAGTTTTCATTTAGCTACTATACAAATGCAGAAAGTAGAGGACTTAATTTCCTTTCTGTAAATTTATGCTTCTGCTTGTACTTCTAATGTACTTTTTGACAGGCAAGTGAAAACTGTCCAATCCAAATGGAATAAATTGTACTTCATGTGTTTAAAACGTTCACAATTACATCTATTAGTCATGCCCGTGTGAGTGCTGGCATTGTAGTAGATTTTAGGAGCACAGTGATTTTCCTCAAATGCAGAATCAAAGTACCAGGACTGGCATATCTGGTTTATTGCTCCCCTATGGCTTTTGTTTCTAAAACTGTAGAGGTAGATGGGTGTTGCAATATTGCTCTCAGGAAGTTGAGAAATATAGTCCTGCTCTTTCAGATGTATGCATATTAGGCTATTTTTCCCACAGACTTCAAGATGTTTACAGTAATTTAGAGAGACAAGACCAGCATTTTGCCACAGAAGGAGAAACAAAGAATGAGATTGAGTGATTTATCTGAAAACAGAAGGGCAATAAAGGAACTAAAGACAAAACACAGATTTACTGTGGGCCACCCTTAACCAAGGCCAATTCCTTCTCCAGGGAGCTCAAGCTCTTTTTTGGAAAAGTTTAAATAGAGAAAAAAAATCTTTTATTTTGGAATAATTATCAATTTTTGAGTTGCAGATTTTTATAAATAAGAGTTTTAAAAACATTTAATAGAGGGTCCCTTTGTCCTTCACACACTTCTAAAGATAGCAGCTTGTGTAATATAGCGCATCGTGAACAGGAGGTTAACATGGTTACAACACAAAGTTCATTCAGATCTCGCAAGTTTCACATAAACCTGTGTGTGCGTGTTTGTGTGTGTGTATGTGTCTGTATGCCTGTGAACTGCTATCGCCTGTGCATATACATCTCATTAACACCACAGTCAAGATATAGTGTTCTTTTGTGACCTTCTACTGTCCTATTCAGGTACAAATAAATAGAATTGTGTTTTGTGCATTAAAACAGATCTACAATATTCTGGACACGAAGTTTGATTCTAGTATTGGTCACTTGGAGGTTTAATTTGAAAAGATATCTTCTGTAGGTTGGCACATAAATACTCTAGAATAGTGACCATGAAATAGCAAAAGCACTTGGACCAGATAGCTACATGACCTGGGAGGGACACAGCAGTCCAACAGGTCAGACAGTGTTCTCGTACGGTTACTTACTCAGAATCCCTGCACCTACACTACTGCTCCTTCCACTTCCCATAGGGAAGGGGTTCCCCAGGCCCCTGGCTGTAGAAGAGGGGAAGCCCCATCACACTCAGAAGGCAGACAGCCCGAAGGGACAGCCAGGAGACAAGTGAGAGCAAGCGGTCAAGGCCCAGTGCCAGTCTTCTTCCTGCTGGAAAAGCTCAGGAATTTAGAATGATGATTTAGAATATGTGTGCTATGTGTTTTACTTTAGCTTGAATGTCAACAGGAAAAATTATATTTCGAATATAAACCACCTTTATGTGGCTAAAATTCTACAACACCCAACTTATGTCTGTATGAGGAGAGGTAGCATGTTGAGAACCATTAGTGTCATGATGAAACACTATTTCTACATAGCTACTCTAACCACCATCTAAATTTGATTGATTAAAAAGAGTTAATTGGCAGCTGTTTGTTATTTTTCATTAGGAGCTAGACAAAAATCTAGTGTCGTGGAAAGAGCAGGTGAGCAGAGGGGTTCTGAGTAGAGTGGCTGTGGGTCAAGGACTTTATCCTTCATTAAGGGCCGTTCCCCTAGCTCAGTGTCTACTCATCACAGGGCGAACAAAGGATGAGTTTAATGACAGTCATCCATCAGCCAGCCATACTGGAAGCTTCAGGATCCTGCTATTCCCCATGCTCCATGCCTTGACAAGGCTAATTGTATAATTACAATACTCCATCACCCGCTTGGGGCACTTGTACTGGCAAAGACCAGAACCAGGACTCTGATGATCATTGCCCCAAGCAAGCACATTAGCATAGATATAGCTTACTGATGGGGCTGCTCTGTTAGAAACTGGAGTGCGGAAAGGCTAAAGCCGAGGAGTTTTTGATGGACTCCCCTGCACATTAAATGACAGACTGAGTCAAGCTCGCAAATTAGAGTTATTTTATTTTTTAAAATAAAATAAACGATTCCCACTCTATCTTTTTATATCTTTCTGGGTATATTTTAAGATATACCAAAGTTTTTACTATGAAAATGAAACAGAATGTATGAAGCTTTTACCAAGAATACAGAGACACTAAATAAAAGAATGTCCTTAAATTAATTTCTATATCATGGTAAGTATTTCCATTAAGATTTAGGTAACATTTCTGGGGCAGATTCTGTGATTTCAGTTCTTTCTTAATCTGGGAGCTGGTTTAATAGGAGATTCAGTTTGTGAAATTTTATTGAAATTTATTTATTTGATTTATTCAGTTAAATTTTAACTGAAGTTGATAAAATTGAGTACATATCAGTGTACTAATGACATACACTTTTTTTTTTTTTTGAGACTGCATCTCGCTATGTGGTTCAGGCTGGCCTTGAACTCACTGTGGAGCCCAGGCTGGCCTTGAATTCACAGCAATCCTCTTGCTTTAGCCTCCAGAGTGTGGGGATTATAGGCTCAGCCACCACGCCTGACTGATAGATACTTTTCTACTTTGCTTTAATATGCTATAAAAATATTGAGTTTCACTATTTACATTCTGGTTTAAAGATTTTTATATTGTTTTTTGGAAGTTTGGTCTGTCGATTCAGAACATCTGCCTGAAAGGACCCTATTTCTCCCAGAAATGGGATGAGTACAGGTCTGACATAGAATGTGGGCAGTCGCTAGTTCAAGAGTGTTCAGTCAAGCATTCTTTCTGGTGAAGCTGAGGAAATACTATGGATTTGTGCCAACTACTGCTACATAACCAACCTTGATGGGTTCATAGTAGACTTTCTCTGGAGCAGGTTGGCACAGTTTGGTTTTATACAGATCCAAAAAGACAATCTGTAGCAGTAACAATAATGGCAAAAAGTGACTCATGCCTTATTAACACAAGTGTTACTCATAATATAAAAATGATATTCTGTCCATAAAATTAGCTGACATTTGAACTGAAAATTATATTAACTCTCAATTTTTATGTATGAGATCGATACTATTAAAAGTTTAAGTAAATATGTACAAAGTATCTAACACAATACCAAACTTACCAATCTTACCTGTTAGTATCACTCTTGTTATTAGTGCTTATTGTCTTCCGACTTCATTAGAAAACAAACTGTAAGAGGTCATAAAATATGTCCCAAATCATACAATAAACGACCACGGGACTGTGGTCCTACCCAGAATGTGGTCCCAGCTTTTCAGCCTTTTTGCCCTGGCTCTTCCCATAGCACCGCGTTCCCGCAGCAAGGGGTGGCACAGGGCAGTAGCCTTGGATTAACAGGACTCGTGTCAAACTGGCTTTGCACATGAGTAAATTAAGGCAATATTTCATAATCAGTACAACTCAGAGTATAGAAATACACCCAGATCAAGTATCTTGGACATGAATTTGTGGAGAATGTAGGAGAGCACATGCTACATGTGTCATATACTATGCTGGATGAGTATGTTTCTAGCCACTTGGCAGGGTGAGGTGGGAGGGCCACTTAAAGACCCATCTGAGAAAGTGAGAGCTATCTCAAAATAAATAATATATGTTAGTAAACATAACCATATGAGGAATTCCTTAATTCCATTATCACTCTGCTTTGAGAACAGGACAGTGTGTCCATGTAACACCTGTGGACTATAATTACACAAAACCAGGTTGTTAACAGCTGGCTTCTGAATGGACAGAAGTGTTCCTGCACTTTGTCTCTGGCTACAGTTGCCCATGAGCTTATTTGCAGATGCCCTGAGTTAATCTGGTTACAGATTTCTCACAATTTCATCAATCATTGAAACAAAAGTATTAGAAAAACTTTGCTTAAAAAAAAAAAACTTAAATTCCCCTAAAGATTGGCCTGGAGAAACGTTATTGGAAACTTCTTTAAAATCAAATTCAACATATGACAGTAGCACCTGCTAAAGTCTGTCAACATTTCCATTGTAAGCCCATATTTTCCAAGTTTATTGCCTGGCTGTGAAATTTTTCTGTGTATTATGATAGAGAACTCAAAATTTCAGCCCAAAGCAATTTTTATTATCATTCTTCAAATACTGAGATTTTTCAAATTATGAATATCTTGAAAAATACTAGAAAAGTCAAATATTCTGGAAGACACTGATATGTTTCCAAGTTCTTTATAAAATGAAACATTATAAACAATTTATTCCTCATAAGAAACAAATAACTAGAATCTTACAGCATGAGGAGGAAATTCCGTGAGCTTACTTGGATTTGTTTCATATGATATGGGGTCTAATTTGATATTTATATTAAGATTTTAATATTACTGTAATAAGGTTTCAAGAAATTGGCACCATATGGATCTAAAAGAAATTGGATTGTTGTCAAGGGGCAATTATAATATAGACTAAAAATGCAACCTACAGAATAATATTCTCAAGTCGCTGATGTTGCTGTCATTAGAGGTACTCATTTCTGTTTCTGTTTTATTGTGGGGTGTGGGGTGTGTGTGTGTGTGTGTGTGTGTGTGTGTGTGTGTGTGCGCGTGCACGCACTCATGGGCATGTGCATTTGTTTTCCCAAACAGTGACTGTAAGATAAGTTGATAAACACTTTGAAAATTGAGATAACATTGAGGTTGACTACTGGAATTAGAAATTTTATCAATAAACTAATCCCTATTGCAATGTAATAATTGCATTTCTTTTCAACAGAAATTGTTACATTAGAAGTTATAAATTTTTCTACCCTCAAAGCACATATAAAGTATGCAGGAGAAATATGGATCACCTTATTCTGCTAGCTTCCTTTCTCACCACTCTAAGTATAAGTAGTTTAAGAGGAAAATAACTACCTAGGATATACGTGGCCCTGTTGGGACTGAATGAGTTTACTTTGGGTCAGATAAGGTGGGTAAATTTATACTTTGTAACCATGAAGAGGTGTGATTTTCCAACTCCAAGGGGATCAGTCCTGGGGGGGTTCTGATCATCAATAATTCTAAAGTACTTCAAAATGCAATTTTCTGAATATGTTAGAAGGAGTCTGTACTATAAATACAAAGAGAGGTTTTAAAAAACAAGTAAGTGGAGGAAGTTTACTACTTGGCCACTTTCAGGTGGAGTTGTCAAGTCATATTCTTAGTTCCTTAAAGTGACTGGTATAAAATATGAATTTTCAGGACAAGTTTTGCTGTGTCTTATATTTTCACTAATGGGCAAATGTAATAGATGCTGTTCCACTAGAGCATACAGATACACATGTTTGCAGATTGTATCTGTCTTTCATGACTATGACTGTGGAGGAAGAGGAGGAGGAGGAGATAGGCATAGAATCATTAAGCATCCTTTTTATGGGCATCACCAGAAGGTCCAGAAGCCACCTTCTGAGTTATTATGAACTATACTGACTGAAGTTAGCAAAGCAGATTAATAGGCTTTAGTTACAAATAGTGCTCCACGATACATGTGAATGTCAAAAAGGTGTTATTCATGAGATACAGGTATTTAAAATCCCCTACAGGTTCTCTTCCTAAATAGGAATCCAAACCACAAACACTCCAATGCACAGGAGCAGCAAGACTCCTCAGAGACTTTCTTTAAAGATCAATCTGACTCAACTCTGACCTGGGATTATATAGAACAATGTTTATGGGGAAGCCTGGTCTGCCATATCAGAACAAAGCATGACAGAGCCACAGAAAAGATCATCCAAATCATGCATCATAGTTCCACAGGGCACAGTCCTAGAGGAAGAGAGGAATGGATGGGTTGGAGTGAAGGCAGAATACAAGAACAGTCTTCTCGATCCCCTCCCATCCTAAAGTATGATATCAAGAGCCGGTGGTAACGAGGTAGTTTTCCTGGACTGTTTTCGAGAGAGAATTCCAGGGAAGATACAAAGGATTGCTTCATCCTGATGTCCAAATAGTTTGGCACTGCGCACACTATTCCAGCAACCTGCAGGCCATATGCTATGTTTGTCTCTTTGCCTAAGGGATTCGCCAATTATATGTGCTATAAATGTAAGGGCATCTTCCTTCCATAGGCAAAAGGGAAGGACTTGAATGTTTTTGCGTGCTCCAGTTCATTAGAAAAAATGAAGCGTTCCTTGGTGGAACTAAGTAATAATCTAAGAAGTTGCCCAGAAAACAAAAGAATCTAAGTTATAAGATCTGTCTTGGTTACTTTTTCCTGTTGCTGAGACAAAATACCCAACACCCAAAGCTAAAGGAGGGAAGTTTATTTAGCTCACACTTTGCAGAAGTTTCGATCCAAAGGCAGCTCACTCCAGTGCAGGGGGACATGGCAAAGATCCATCACAGATAATAATCCATGTTGTGACTGTCAGAAGGCAAAAGCAATGAGCAGCAGGGAACAGCTCGCCTTTCCCTTTTATCCCTTCCAGGCTACTGTCCTCTGGGTGGTGCCATCCACAGCCAGGTGGGCTTTCCCATTCCACACCCAGAACTGTACCAAAGCAACCACTGAACTAATGCCGGCATCGCACCCTTCACCCCAGCTTTACATACCCTAGATCTAGCCACTTCAGAAAGGCCCCATCTATGACTGTGCGTGACATTGGGGCACATCTAGCCATAAGAGGTCAATCGCACCATAAAAAATGTGACACTCCATCATGAGTACATCTGGTTCTATCACACTTAAGTTTTCTGAAATTCATGCTCCTCATTTGCAGACTGAGTAAATGACACAAAATCTGACCTGGTAGAGTTGTGAGTATTAACATAGCTCACATGTGTAAAGACCTTAGATGAGTGAACTAGCATATGTAAAGAACTCAATTTAGTACAGGGCCTGAGACATAGTGAAAACTTTAATGATGCCTGTTATATACTGAGAAATTGATGAGCTACATGATAAGATAAAGATACTGATGGATTTTACATATTTAGCAATTAGAGCAAACTAGTATTGAAAAGAAGAAGCTAAAAATTCATATATGAGGAAAGTGCAGTGGCTATAGGTATCTGCATTTATTCCAGTGGATAAAGACCCTGTGAAGAACATTGGATGTGCCACAGGAAAGCAGGAGGATTCAGATAAGCTGTTGCAAAGAAGTCCTCTGCAAGGTTGGACACTGGTCCTCATCTAAGGGAAGGGAAGTCCTCCTTGACTGGACAGAATGATTCAGGAGTGGCTGTCCTGGCTGTAAGAGAAGACTGGTCAAGCCAACCAAATCTACCTGCAGCTCATAGTAATACAACTAAATGCTATTGAAGTAACACATCTGTTATTTCCATACCTGGACTTAAATGTTCTAAATAGAAAATTGAAATTCCTATAGAACCAAAGGAAACTGGAATAGCAAAAGACTGTTGTATCCTGGGATACAAGAACAAGGCGAGTCATATACAATTCTGGACCTAAAGTTACATTAAAAAGTTAGAGCACGGAACTGTCACAAAATCAGACATGATGGTCAACAGCAGAGAACAGAAGATGTACAAACAACATCAAGCACATGCAGTCATTTGATCTTCAAAGAAGGGACCAAAATGTACTAGTGGTGGTGGCTAACCTGCGGCACCCATGCCACACTGGGTTGTTAGTATCACTGAATGCTCTAGAAAGCTCACCGTTGCTGCTGTCGAGCAAAGATAGCTTCTTTAGTAAATGATCCTGAGAAAACTGGCTATCTACATGCAGAAGATTGAACTTAGAACCATATCTCCTACTGTGTGCTAATCTATAATCAAAATAGGTCCAAGAACTAAGTGTTAAAACAAAAAATTAGCCCTCTGGAGAATTAGATTGCTGAAACTATTGAAATCATAATTATAGGCCAGAACTTCCTGAACAGAACTGTGTTTCACAGGAAATAGTACCAGGAATGCACAAATGGAGTCATTTTACATTGATAAGGTTTTGTATATCAAAAGAAGCAATCAGCATAGTAAAAGGCCACCTACAGAACAGGTAAAAACATTGCCTGCTATTCCTCAGACTGAGCACAAACATGTTGAATGTATATAAAGAATTTAAAAAAATGAAGCCTCCTAAAATTAAAGACCCAGTCAAAAATATGCAAATGAAATTAATAGACACTTTATAGAAGAGATACCTATGACCAGGAAATACACGAAGAGAGGCTCAACTCAATTTCAAATTAAAATAACACTGAGATTCTTCTTTAATCCAGAAAGAATAGTCATCATCAAAAAACCAAATAACAATGGACTGGTAAAGCTGCAGAAAAGATGGGACCTTTCTATCTTGGTGCTGGGAATGTAAACTAGTACAACCACTATGAAAATCAGTATGGAGAGTCTGCAAAAAAATTAAAACAAGAAATTTCATTTGACCTCGCTACACTCTTCTAGATATCTTCCAAAACAATTAAATGTATCATACTATATTGATACATGCACACCATGTCTATAGCTACACAACTCCTTAGATTTAAGACATGGAAGCAACTTGTACGCCCATTACCAGATGAAAGAATAAAAAAAAATGTGGTATTGACATACCTTTTCTGGAGGACTAGCTGGCTATAAAGAAAGATCAACTTGCCGGGCGTGGTGGCTCAGGCCTGTAATCCCAGCACTCGGGAGGCAGAGACAGGAGGATTGCTGAGTTCGAGGCTTGCCTGGGCTACATAGTGAGCTCAGGGTCAGCCTGAACTACAAAGCGAGACCCTGTCTCAAAAAGAAAAGAAAGATCAACTTGAGTCATTTGGAGGAAAATGACTTGAGAGCATAATGTCAAGGGATATAAGTCAGACACACAAGATTAAATGCAATATATTTTCTCTTATGTTAGAAAACCAAAATATAAAGTGCAAAATAATGATTGATAATAGGAAGTAGGGAGGCAGATACGTCTTAGATAGGAAAGAGATGGAGAGATGGAGACAGAGATAAAGATAGTGAGTCAAGAGCAGGAAAGAGGATGGGAAAAGAAATTAGGATGCGCTATGCACAGGTCCAACTCTGCACAAGGAATGTAAGCCTTATGTGCTGCGAACATGTACTAATGAAAACGAAAGGCAAATATTGCATGTTTTTCTGAATATGTAGAATCTAAAAAAGTTGACAAAGAAGTGAGAGAATATTATTAGTCAAGAGAAACGCAAGAGGAAAGTGAGAAACACCACAAAAGAAAGTGAAACTAGATAGAATAAAGGAATTATGTGAAAGAAAAGCACCAACATAATATATGCATGTATTAAAATCTGACAAATTGAAAACTATTAATCTATAATATGCACTAGTAAAAATATTTAAAAATGTATGTAGTATAAAAACAGATACCTGGTGGAAACAAAAAAAACCCAGCTTGACTTCTTTTTTTAATTTTGCAAAGAAAAATAATTTGAGTGTGAATTAGTAGTTACATAGATTTCAAGAGCATTTTATAAAGTTTTTGGGCTGGACTTAGTGGCTCAAGCCTGTAATCCCAGCACTCGGGAGGCAGAGACAGGAGGATTGCTGAGTTCAAGACTTGCCTGGGCTACATAGTGAGCTCAGAGCCAGCCTGAACTATAAAGCAAGACCCTGTCTCAAAAAAAAAAAAAAAGTTTATCAAAGTCCTAGTGCCCAAAGAAGGAAATAGTGTGTTTCTAGAGAGCCAAAGGAACATATTTTTTTGGAAATTGTTATATTTCATAAGACAATAAAGAAATAAAGATCAACAAAAGGTAACATTCTTACAGATAATCACATGAGCAAAAACCCCTGAGAAAATTGGCCATTTCCTCTAGAAACCAATGAATTTTACCATATGTGGATTTACAAGCATAATTATGCCATCATTAATGTGTTTTGTGAAAGAAATACTTTCTTTAGTGACAGTACTCAGGATTAAAAACTCAGTTAAAATGTCATCAGCATGTTAACTGTTATCCAGCACCTCCACTGTCCGCATCAGGTGTGTTTACTAAAGACAGGTGTCACAATTAGTGCACAGTGATGGAATTAAGCGTGTGTGTGTGTGTGTGTGTGTATGATATGTGCATATGTATACTGAATACATGTTAGCAGGTGAATCCTGAATGATAATCAAGGAAAATATCATCAGTGCAGGTTTCTTCATATTAAAACCAGGAAAATTAATAGTAAGCAAATGAGTTTTAGTTATTTACAGGATGCAACAAATTCTATGTCAGAAATATCACCAAGATTTATTACACAGGAACTTAATAAGTATTTTGTCTAACTAATGGTTCAATCAAGGATCTTCACAAGAAAACCGCATATAAAATGAAGAACAAATAATGAAGACTGACACACCACTTGAAAACAACCTTATCGCAGGCCAGCATGCTCAAGGAATTGCCTGCGTTAAGCTGAGCTTTACAGCAATGGAAAGGACTTCGAAAATTAAAACATTCAGCATAAGAAAGAATTGTTCCACTGTTTGAAGACTGTTAAAACATAATAGAACATAATAATAATACATGGAATAAAGCTCCCCTCCTTTTGGGGAAGGATCATCCTTACCATGGAAAAGTCACAGAACCCACAGTTCATATGATGTTAGAACATTAGAGAACTGAGGAAATACAGTCATGCAGTCCTTAAGATGTATCCAGGTGAACTACGTTTCAAGGCACCCAAGGGACCAGGAACCCTACCCACTCTTCCTGATGTAATATGAAATCAGGAAGGGGAATAGATTTTGAAAGAATTTTCACAATGGTTCTTGAATAGCTCCAGATAAATGGAAAATTAAGTATTTTTTTTTTAAAAGGCTTTGTACTTATTCCTTCCCCTCATTACATTCCCACACCAAATTTCCTTTGGAAACTTCCCATTCTACAAAAGCTGTCATACTTTCTAGAGCTCATTTGCAACTACAGGTGCTCATATCAAAGAAAAGATCTGGTATTTGCCTATCTGTGATCTATTTATTTCACTTATTGGTGTGTCCTCCAGGTGTATCCATTTGCACATAAATGAATCAATCTTGTCATTCTTTATGGTAGAATAATACTCCACTTTATAAAAAACCAATAAATATGATTCTGAAAGAAAATAAAAGAGCATGTATATAGGGGGTGGGGAGGTGTGGGTGGGTAGGATATGGCTAAAAATGAGAATTAACTTGTGTCATTTATTGGTACAAATTCCCTGATGTTATGTGTGATTGTGAGATGTATATAAATTGTACCAACAAAGAATTTTTTAAAAATAAATAAAAAAGGCTTTGTATTAGAATTCATTTTTCATGGAAAGAATACAAAATACAGATACATTTAGAATTTTTCTACTTCTCATACTTCTCTTAAGGGCTTTAATTCAATTCAGCATTATTTTGCATGGTACGGATATGTTTTAAAGTTCCCGTAAGTATTTTTAATGGTTAACTATGTTTTAGTATTATATAGGGAAACTATAATTATCTTTACAGACCATGAATGTACTGTAAGGAAACACATTTTCTCCAAACATTTTTGCCTTTTTTGTCCTGAATAGAAATAACAGTAACATAAAAACACCTATAAATCTATTTTCTTTTGAAGAAAATATTTCTAAACTGAGGTAACTACTCCTTTAAGGAACCGGGTAATTTAACATTTTATACTTGTGAAATATGATTTGTAGGTTGTCGTGTGCCTTCGGTTACCCTCTCTTGTTGCTGAACTACAGGGTTTTAAGGTTTTTCATCATCAGTCCTACCTTAAAGAACAACATTTCTCACTCCCTGAGAAATTTAATTGTTTTTTTAAAAAATGTACAGATCAAACTAGACAACCTGGCACAAATCATGTATTTTACTGTTTGAAAAAGCCACCGTAAGCCCTCGTGGTGAATGGAAAAATATGTAATACCTTTCCAGTTGGGAAAATCATGAAAATGTTTAAGACTTTGAAAATGTCAAGCTCTCATGGAACAGATCTGAGTACAGACCATCAAAATCAATATTCTTTAATTTTAAGTTTTAAAACAATTCTAGATTACTTTTAAAGGTTAATAAAATGTTCCACTCTCACCTTGTGATACACTTTACAGAATTCCCTGTTTAGAAGTATTGCCAGTTTTAGAGTAACCATCTTCAGGAATGAATGACGTTATCATTGTTGGCATGGAGGAATTAAACCTGACTCTTGACAGCACAGAGTGAGATGTGAAGTTAAACTTTAATGTGAGGGAATATACCTCCACTATTTTGTTCCTTATTTCTTTCTTATTCTTGACCATTTTGCTTGTCTTCTGATTTCCTTCCTATTTTTTCTTCTGATTTCAATAGTTCTACATTCATATTGCCGAAGTCCTTGGCTGTGCTCACCCTTCCATAGTATCTGTCTATCCTCTCAGACATCTGTAGATTCCAGAGTCCCAAGAGTGGGAGGTCCCCAAGCCTGTACCTTCTAGGCTATGCTGGTTGAAAAGTCCACCTCTTTCCAGGGGACTGACACGGAGCACCCACTGCCTGATGCTCGGTCACCCCAGCTGTCAGGGCTGAAAGCTGTTTTCTGTTCACAGTGTCCTCTCTACACCAGTGTTGTCTGAATAAATGATACGGAGCTTCTAGTTCATTTTCGACCCAGAAATCAGAAATAAATGAGGTGTGGGAGGAAGTTTCATTGCCAGGTTGAATGCATTGATTCCTGGGAATGGCCCTTCATGTCGAATTATTTTAAAAATCCGAAAGCAACTCATTTTCTGTCAGTGTATAGTTTTAGGCCTTTTCCTAGGTACTAATGCAGGAAGAAGACGAGGGAAGCAAATCGCTTCTCAATGTAAATGGTGATAATCACATTATTATGTAGTTCAGAGATATTAAAGATAATCTAGACTTACAGCTTGCGTTTCTTATTCACTTTTCCATTGTCATCTCAATATTCCTTAGAGAGTAAAAAGTAGGGAAAATGCATCTTCAGGAACACATGGATGCCTCTTAAGATCCATAAAAACTGCTTATCAGTGCATATAATATAATTACTGTAATTAGTCACCTTTAATGGCACTATAAAACTATGTTCAGCATCTAAAACTTGGAAGAGGAAAAGCTGAAATTGGCACCCAGTCTCCGGGCATCCAGTTCATGGTTAGCTGGCTATAAAACAGAAGCGTTATGGCCAAAGGCTTTGCTGGGAGGGAGCAGCCTCATTCTTGGTGGGCAAGAAACAGAGTGGTAAAGGACAGAAGACAGTGGTAAAGGCGGAAAGACAGAGGGTCAGATACGGTGGCCCAGGTCACTCCTCCAGGGTAAACCCAAACATATCCAGAGTCTGCTTGAGCTCTCTGGGCCGTGGCCAACCCAATCACATCGATAGGCCACCTCAACCATCATGTTCTACTCCTTACCAATTTGGTACTTACATTTTCAACAATCTAAAGCTTTTTACTTAATAGAGATTTCAAATTTTTAATTTTTAATTTACTAGGAAATTATGCATTTACACTGGAAATGAACTCTGGACATTGATGATTTTAATGACCTTATTTAACATTTTCCATCCATACACATGCATACAGGCACACATTTTTTCTCATTATGTTCATCAGAACAATCCAACAGAGAATATATTAACCCACTTTAGCTTAGCAATGAGAAAGCTGAAACATAGACTTGCCTTTTTTGTTTTCTTAGCTGTATAGTAGTAAAATCGGTCCTGTTCCTACAACTCTTGCTGTATTTTTAATGTACACTCATAGAAATTCATTTGGTAGCTGAAAAGAGATTCATATTTAAAAGCAAGAAAAAGAATAAGAAATGGGTAGGACCCCACTGAACATGGTCCTAGAAATGTTCATTGTCAGGACCAAATACATTTTTCCATGAGCAAAGTACTTAATAACATAATGATATTCTCAAAATAAGCAATTTTTTCTTATTTATTTATTGCTCTTATTAAACCACAGAAATGCACCATGTTCTATAGGTCTACAAAAGAGGTGCTTAGAAAAACAAATGTATCCAATTTCCCCTGCTGGAAACAAAAGCTAGGCGAACAATATAGTGGACTGCTCAGTAGTAACACGCAGCTCCCACAAGAAGAGTGCTCCGTTAGAATGTATATTTTCTGGACCACGATTCCAGGCGGTACACATTTCCCTGGTGATGACAACAGCAGAAAGACCAAGGTTAGCCTGTTAAATGAAATGTGAGTGAGAGTCGGGTGGTTCCAAGTGGCTGCTGGCATGGTTTGAGGTGTCCTGCCAGCGTTCAAACCCACAGGGTCATTTGGCAGTCAGGTGTCATTAGTCAACTCTCTCCCACCCTCCCTCAGCCCATCTGTTTTCATCTAGCCTATTTGTGTAAATTACCTCTCAGTATGCAGCAAGGCTCCGTCTAGTCATGTGTTTTCCTCCTACTCCTTTTGTCCTTTTCATCCCTGACTGCTCATTTAGACTTATACCAATCATTTGACCCAAAATTTAACACAAGAGGCAAGATAATGGTCGCAATTAATATTATTACCGTTCCATAAGCAGCATCCCTTATGAGTATGGTAAAGCGGCCACTACAGAGAGTATAATAAATGTCAACGATACGGTTTGCCACTAGCTATTTCAAATCATGATTAGAATCAGAGACCAAATGTAATGATGCTCCCGAAGAGGATGGTAGCGCTTACATAATTTTGTGTGGCCATTTTGCAGAGTTAATATCTGAAGGAGATTTTTGAGAGAGCACTGATTGTGATTTAAGCACAGTGATCCTTTTTAGAAAAATGAAAGATAAAATCTGGCTTCTCGTAGGTTGGGCCATGGCTCTCACAATTGGAATAGCCACACTGCTATGATTCCTTTGAATAAAATCAACTCATAAGTCTAACTGTGAGTTCTGTCCTGATGCTGTATGAGGAAAGGTTTCAGGATCTGCCTGTACTGCCAAGCACACTCTATTTCACAAAATCAGTTTAAGAGAAACAATTTTTATATGGCAGCAACTGATAGTAAGAATTTCCTACTCTGGAAAGGATTTCAAATTGAAAGGATTATTTCATAAGTCAGATAGGATTGAACCATCACAAATAATCCTGCAGCTGCATTTATAACAATGACAAATGATTAGTCATGTTGGGGAACTAGTTTGTTTTCATCTAGCTCCAATTTACATGGAATCACCAAAAAGTCAGTCTGAGAACTTTCCTCTTTTATGAATCTGGAACACAGAGATAGTTGGTCATATTTACTGCATTTTGTTAAGTTTGGTTTGAAAAGCCAAACTGTCACACTGTGTAAATGAGCAGCCCTAAATTCTGTTTAATATATTTCAAGGTTGAGGAGACCTTGAAAATACCCTAGAATTATCCTTTGTTAAATTATTTAACCTCTGAAATCACTGTAAAAAGTGGTTGTCTGGTCTATATTTAAATATTCCCAGTGAAAAGTAGCCATTTTCAGAGAGGAGAGATTGCATCCTTGAATAATTCCAGCTTTTTGCCTGTAAAAAGCATTACCTGTATTCAAGCAGGTAACTCAGTTTTTCCATTCTAAAATTCAACTTTAAACTAACATAAGGAATTGTTCCATTATTTGAACTATTTGCAGGTGTACGAGCTGTAAGAAAAGTGTTTAAAAACAATGATAAAATAACCTGAACAGATTACAATCTGTAAGAATTTAGAATAGTGTAAGATAAAAAAAAAAACACAAAAATATCCCCTATAGCCGGGTGTGGTGGCTCACACCTGTAATCCCAGCACTTGGGAGGCAGAGGCAGGAGGATTGCTGAGTTCGAGGCTTGCCTGGGCTACATAGTGAGCTCAGGGCCAGCCTGAACTACAAAGCGAGACCCTGTCTCAAAATAATAATAATAATAATAATAATAATAATAATAATAATAATCCCCTATATTTTCATTTGTATAAAGACCATCTGTTTTATAATTGTTAAATATGTATTATATATGTTAAATACTACAGTCTAAATATAATACAATGTTTTGTAATTATATACATTAAATAACATCATTTTTTTTAATTTTTAGTTTTTGTTTTGTTTTGTTTGAGATAGGGTCTCACTTTGTAGTTCAGGCTGGGCCTGAGCTCACTGTGTAACCAAAGGTAGCCTTGAGCTCACAGCATTCCTCATACCTCTGCTTCCCGAGTGCTGGGATCACGAGCGTGAGCCCCCATTCCTTTCACTGCAATATGTGGTAGCGTGGATTGAACTTGGGACCTTGTGCTTGCCAGGCAGACAACTACTGAGCTAAATCCCTGCCCCAAATAATATGAATATTAAATAGTATCATCTATAAATACATAGAGAAATTTGCAAAGGAACATTTAAATTATAAACTGTGAAGTGTTATCTTTACACTATCATGTATTTGAGGAAGGAATAAAGGGTATGTTTTATTTTGTGTATCATTTATGTAAGTAATTGTCTTAAAATTCAGGATTGAACACTTGAACTAATTTTGAGTAATAGAAAAATGTTAGTCATTGAAACTTTTGAATTTAGATATCTTTTATCTTCCATTGTTTTCAGTATAATTTCCTGATTTTTTTGTCTACCTGGGATACAAAACTGTCTCAAGCTCTGTGTGTAGATCTCAGTAGTGAGATAATATCCTATTGGTGTTGGAATGTAACACACCTCCTTTTCCCTTCTACATTTTCTACAACTACTGTGTACATTGAAATGTCCTTTTGACTTGAACCATGAATTATAATGTTCAGCATTGTTTCTTGTCTTTATTATATGTATCCAAAACTTCGCATTTTTTTTTACACTGAAGGCTCCTAATACCTCTTACTCCCCAAATCCATGTTAGAAAATACTTCCTGTTGCTTTCTATGTTTCTAGTCTGTCCAAAGGTTGGGACATTTTCTATAAAGAGCTGGATAACAAATATCTTTGGCTGTGGCTATAGTATCTGTCTACTTCTCATCCATACCCTTTTGTCTTCCTTCCCTTCCTCCCTGTTCTCCTCCAAACAGTTCTCTGCCACCCATTCCCCCCTTACTCCCTTGCCCAGTTCCTCTTGTTCTCCTTGTACCTATTCTTTTCTCTTTTTCTTTCCTTTAGAAATGTAAAGATCACTTCTCAACTTTCAGGCTGTACTAAAATAGGTCATTAGCTAGATTTAGCCTAAGAACTCTACTTCATTAATCCATGCTCTAATTAGTTCTCTATCCTCCATCTTTTCCTTCTCTTCTTTTTTATATCCATCTAACAAGACAATACAGAAAACTTGAATGTTCTTCAAAAATATGTTCCTGTGCTTAGAGGAACTTTCAGTTTAAAAAATGTTATTTTCTGATAAAATCTGGATAATCAAATACTGTACTATAGACAACTAAAATTCATTCCTTTTAAATTATCATGACTAATGTTACTAACAAATTTATTATTAAAAATTACTGCATAATGTTCAAAATATTTTATTTAAAACAAGTTGGTCCTATTAAGGCAGAATAAGTCTACAGATATTGAAGAAGGGGCTAACAAATATTTTAAAATTCTCAGGGTGGAGGGTTGTCCTCATTTTTCCAGGACTTCTTCTGGGAGGACCTTCTTGCTCTGACAGCGCCTTCTCTTCGATGCCTGCTGTTTGGGGCTCCCGGTGGCCCACTCTGGGTTCTGTTGTCTTCCTAGAATCCCAAGGATTCTCTCCTGCAGCCAGCAGACAGCCCAGCCACTCTCAGACAGGTGATGGTCTCTGCGACGTCCTGCACTTCCTGTGCTGCAGAGGTTGAGGAAGTGTCTGTAATGTCAGGGTCTTTGTTGCCAGATACCTCACTTTCCATCTGCCAGGAAAAAGATGATGAGTTAGACACATGTGATGCCGACAGTAGTGGAGGGGATGCTTGCTCATTTATGCCGCCGGCATCCTTTTACCAGAAGTAGCCTGACTATAAAAAGAAAGTTTCGGTGCTCATAATACGGAAAAATAAAAACATTTTGTTTCCCCTGTCCTCCTCTCTCCCTCTGTCCTCCTCGATATTTTCTCAGCCTCTCCTCACTGGGTCCTTCCTCACTATCTCCCTTCACCTCACGCTAGTCCTGTCTGACCTCTAGAGTCCAGCCCTGCCTGCCAGCAGTTTTGCTCAGGCTTCCCATGGCCACCCCCAGCCTGTCCTTATCTCTCTGGGAGGCCCCTCTGTACTCACCTGAGCAAGTTCTTTATCATCAGGCATTGGAAAATTCTCTGGGAACTGAGGAACAAATCTGTTTCCTATTGATGTGCTCATGGGCAAGTCTTGACCTACCTGTTCTTGCAGAGTGACCTGAGCCTCACATGGAGGGCAGCTGCTACAGAGCTCAGGGTCTTCTACTGAATCAAATTCCACCCAATCAAGGTCATCAGCATCGTTATTTCTCTGATATTCTTTATTATTTGCTGTGTCATAGTTTGGATTTTCATGGTTGTCTTAATTTTGTCATCATGCTTGCTACCATCCTGAAACATCTATAGCAGCTTCACTAGGCCATCCAGTTTTCCCTCAGTAAGTATCACGTTGTCTTTGGGGCACTGGTCCAGCAACCCCATGCATCCCATTAGATTTTCATGAGCTGTTGACTCTTCAAAATCACCATTTTCTGCCCAGGCCACAGTGAGACCTAGTTTGCAAATCTGCTGTAGAGTATCCTCAATGAGATTTCGATGACTTAATTGCGCTTGTTTACACCTTCAGTTCCCCAGGTGCCTTGGATAGGAGGGATGAGGTTGTCTGAAGAACACACATCAGAAGTTGTGTCTTCAAGAATTGTTTCCTTAAAGGAAATGGTGTCTTCGCAGGGGAAGTAGTCCACAGAGATGCTCAGGCTAGACCCGAATTCAGAACTACATTCCTCAGTGTCAGAGGCATCATTACTAGGGGGTGGGGAATCCATGGGGCTGAAAAACCAGTGTGCCAGTCATGGTCAAAATGTGAGAGAAAATTCACTGCCAACTCCTAGAAAGCAAAAGGAGAGGAGAAAGATACTTCACCTCATATCTTTCTGGGGCTAACTGTCTAATTAGGTCATAACCTGTGTTCTATGACTGTTGGTTACCATGGCAATATCAGAACCAGTATAACCAGGAAGTGAAGATAGAGAAAAAAGGGATGGGAAGCCATAGGATGTATCCCTTCCTTTCCAAATTATTTGTACACATGCCTTGCAGGCTGAAGAGGATCTCTCCTGAGGCTAGAGGAAGCCATGCTAGAGGGGTTAATTTGCTCTTGTCTCAGGGGGTGTCTGTGATAATTCTAGTCTTCAGGGAACTGAGTCCCTCTTGGGGAGATACACATGAACAGCCTGGTATGGGACAAGGTGGTCCTTGCAACATTAGAAACTAAAACTCACATCATGAGAGAATAAAGCGGAACACCTCCATCAGCTAAGCCAGAGAAAGATGTCCCGGAGAGATGGCTTCTGATCTAAGAATTTCTGGCGGAGTGGAGATGAGTTGACAAAAGAGGTAGGGAGCCAGGAAGGGTGACAAAAGCCTAAAGGAAGGGTGTACACCAGGCCACAGTTTTATGAAAAACACGCTCCCAGAGGTGTAGGGCAATCAAGTGCAGTGGGGAATGTGGGCTGACACGAGATCTCAGAAGCCTTCCACCTCTGCTGGGGAACCTGATTTTTATCCTCTAAGTTGGCAAGGACCATGGTATCTGTTTACCTGACATTCTTCCGGAGAGGGAAAGTATACTGAAGTTTTGACATGAGTTTTGAAAACTTCCATAGGAAAACTTCCATAGGATTTCCCTGCATAAACATTTCTGGTTGGCCTAAATGAGACCGGAACCCCTGGATCTCCAGGAAAGGAGCCAGGCTGTGCTGAAATGAAGGGGACATGGAGGAGATAAAGTAGGAATGGCAAACCGGCCATAGTGTGGGGAAAGCAGGAAAGGGAAGTACGCGAGGGTTGATTTCCAAATATCTTCCCCAAATGAAAAAGTGGTACAGGTGGAGGCTCAAAGTGTGGGTGATCGGATGCTCCTGAAGGAGGGGCACAGAAAGCATCCAGTGCTTGGGTAGAGGAACTGGTTATAATAAAAAGCTGGTTCCCCGCCCCCCGACTTTAGAAGGAAACTTGATGACAAGTGTGAACAGAGATTGGCGGAGCGTGTGGGGTGCAGGAATGGCTCTTGTTTCTACTTGCGCCTCTGCCTTCTTGCTAATAAGAAGCTACGTTTCTTTGAATGGGGGTCTCTCTCCTTGTTTACCTTGTACCTTTGTGGCCACGTATGATCTGTCTCCATAGTGTCTTTAGGACCTCAAACACCTTGGTCCTTCAGGAACGGGGGCTTTGCTGCTACCCACAAGCTAGTGTGTCTTCTGATTCTGCTCCTCTGGCT
>PVIC010029159.1:0-22758 GCA_004025085.1 Thryonomys swinderianus
GGCTAAGCAGCAGTCGGCCTTCCACGGGCCCCGCCATGAAGCCAGCAAGGCCATCGGCTCCGTCAGACGCAGCAGGCTTTGGGACACTCTGGACTCTTCTGCTCTGTGAAATCCGGGCGTGTTCGCAAGCTGCAGGGAAACGAGATCGCAGAGCGACAGGCCCAGGCTGAGAAGTAAGACGCACGTGGACCTAAACATTGTCCTGCCTTACTTGGAATGCTTCACCTTTTAAGATTTCGTCTTTTCTCCCCTGACAAACAATGTTTCAGATAATACGACGTCCCGAGTCATCTGCCTCTGAGGAGCCCTCGGCTCCCGCCCTTCCTGGTGCAGACTCTGCTCAGAAGCACTTGAAATTCTCTCCCTCGGGATTTCCCAAGTTTTGATTTTTATATAACAGGACCAGAGTCCACTTTACAGTTTTTGTCCAAAATCATGGGCTCCTTCTGGTCAACTGCCCTCCAGACACCAAGGGAAAGAAGTCTTTCTAACCCACTCAACACCGTGAGCAGGTACACAGCACTGTGTTCACATACACAAATGTGCGCGCAGACACACACACGCGCGCACGCACATGCATGCACGCACACGCATGCACGCAGGGCTTTGCCTTCCCCGCTGACGTGGGAGCAGCGAGTGTGGGATTCGCACGCCGCCCTGGCCGGCCCCTGAGCCCTCCGCTGCCCCCGCCAGAGCAGGGCCGAGGCTGGGCCGGCTCGCTGCCCCTCCCCCTCCCGAACCCGTGCGGCTCGCGGGGCAGCGCAGACTGGACTGAGCGAACTCCACGGGGAACCGGGGCCTCCCTCTTGGAGATTTCTACAGAGGGTGGAGCGAGGGCCCTCCCTCCGACCTCCGCGCCAGCCCTGGGCTGGCATCCCTGGCACCTGCAGTAAGTGACACAATCACTCATGAAAAGCAGACAAAGTAGTTTCATTTCCAAACGCTTCCACAACCCCCAGCTGAGACCACTCTATTAAAACTTAATTTTGCGCAAGAGTATATCTCCTTAATACTCTAGAAGACGTCTTCTGAGGAAAACATATTAGTACAGCTTGTGACTACAAAGAAGGTCTACCTATTGATTAACTATAACTGAAGCTTTTGAAAGCAATGATCATGGCCCTTCTATTCTGCTATAACAAAAAGACTCAGGTTAGCAACTTACGCTTCTCCCCACCAGTCCTGCAGTCATGTGTAGAGAAAAATTCCCAACAGGGGCCAGGAGGCGGCTGTGACTTGACGGCCTGACGCCGCCCGGTCCCCTCTCCGCTCCCCCGGGCGCGTGCCCTGGGACCCCACCGGGGCCCAGACAGTGACAGCAAGCCAGAAGGCAGACTTCTCACGATCAGGGAGAGTCGGAGCCATGTTTATTAATTTTGGAAAAAGCTACACCTATAATTTGGCCCTTAATTGGGTAATTAAATTCCCCTAACCGATGAGAGTCTGTTGGGAGGAGATGGAGGCGTTAGCTCAGTCCTGTGAGACCTGAACGGAGAATGGCTGTTAGTCCGTTTCCACAGCTGCGCCTCAGTGAATCCTGCGCGATTCCGGTCTGTCTTCCACGCGCACATTTTCCTCTTAACGAGACAAAGTGACACACTTGTGACTTAGGGTAGGTTCTGCGTTCACGGCCAGGGAGCGGCACTGCCTGGCTGCTTCGTGTCTGTGGAGTGGAAGGAGCACGGCCTTTCTCCCAGAGACGTGCAGCGGCCGTCCTCCGGGTGCAGGCCTGGAGCCAGGTGTCAGCCGCTCTGTCATAAAATGTCTGTCCGTCTGTCTGTCTCTGTCGTCTGCCTCACGATCCATGCAGACACAGGTCCCCGCGCTCACAATGACATTTCAACCCGTGCTTTTTAATTCTGTGGCGCTGTCAACCTGATGCCCACCGCAAACTCTGCTTTGCGTTTTGGCTTCTTCCTGGGCAGAGCGGGGTGCCCTCCCCCGAGGTGCGGGGCCGCAGCGTGATCCTCCCTCCCCGCCTCACACAGGGTCAGGTAAGGAGACGGCGCAGGCCCCAGCGTGAGAGTTGCTAAGCTACCGTCCCTGTGAGGCAGGCGCGCTGAGCGCGCTGACGAGGTGTGATATTTCAGGTTGCCATGGCTGCGTGAGGCTGCGACTCGATTGTGAGCTGAGGACACCTGTGTGCTTGCATGTGTGATGTTCTGCTGTGAAGATGCCCACGCCTATATCTGCACATGCACACACGCATGCACACGCATGCACACACACTGCTGTTGTCTAGATTATTTGACTACCTTGAATGCAAAGTCGTTTTGTTTGTTTCTCTGAAGGTGAAAGAAGTCTCCAGATTTTCTTCTCTCTCTACTTTTGGACAATCATCAAGACCCTAGATTTCAGATCTTTGGAACTGAGTTGGCCCAGCCTGGTAGCCTATCTTTTGTCCTGCTTTTACATATAGCTTGACAACACTTTTTTTTTGAGACAGGATCTCACTTTTGCAGTTCAGGGCTGGCCCTGAGCTCACTATGGAGCCCAGGCAAGCCTTGAACTCAGGAATCCTCCTGTCTCTGCCTCCCGAGTGCTGGGATGACAGGCGTGAGCCACCACACCCGGCACTGTGGTATGTGGTATTGATGGCTGGTGGGCGTGAGTCTCCATGCCCGACACTGTATGTGGTTACCAAGATCGAACTCAGGACCTTGCGCTTGCCAGGCAGGTGGCGGAACCATTGAGCTAAATTTCTGGCCCTTGACAACACTTTTTAACCCCAGAAAGATGTTGTCTCTTTCTTTTAGAAAGAATATTTTAAAAATTCATTGAGTTGGTTATGAATATTTGATATCATGAAACATAAAAGGCTGCACCTGGAAAAGCACGGACGGGGAGGAGGGGTCGGGGGCCTGTGTCGGGCTCTCCCTGTGACTGAGGCGGAGACGGAGCGTGTTCGACGGGGTGAGCCACGGCACCGTGCCCTGGCACAGTCCGGTCAAGGCCTTGCTCACAATAAAGAAGGAATTACTCCCAAGGCTGACACACACAGGTTCAAAACTAGCTGTCTGTTGGAAAAAGAACAGAGCCGACGGCCTAACCAATATCCCTCCATAGCTAAACCTGTGTGAACTTCAGAGCTAACCAAGAAAGGGCCTTTGGAAAGGGGCGCACTGTCTGGAGATCTCGCCATCCTGTCGGCTTACTGTCCTGTCGCTTCATCTTATCTGTCTGTCTGTTTGTGCAGTGTTGGGGTTGGACCAGGACCTAACGCTTCCGGACAAGCACCGTGGCGCTGACCCCGCCCTGGCACGGCATCCTGCTTCCTTCTGCAGTTCAGCGCTCCTCCGTGGCCGCACGACCGGCCTGCCCGGGAAGGTGGTCTGAGGCTCTTCCGACCTCAGCCTGCTCCCAGGTCTGCACGCACGCAGTGGGGCGAGGCTCTCAACGCTGCCCTGGAGTCTGTGCCTCTGCTTCATCGTGATGCCACTTCCATGTTGGTTCTCTTTGTGACATAAGGGCCTTTAGGGTAAGGCCACGCCACCGTGCCCCGTGGTTCTGAGTATAGTCCCCCCTGCCCGCGTCCCAGAAGCCGTCCTCCAGCCACTGCCCTGCAGCAGGGAGCCATGTGCCTGCACAGCGCGGGGTGGAGATGGGGTTCCTGCCTCGCTTCCCCCTCCACGTCCGTTCTGCACATCCACCGCCGCGAGAGCACCGCTGCCCTTCCTTCCGGTCAGGCGTCCGTCTCTGCGCTCCTCGGAAGGACACCAGGGAGAGGCCCAGCACGTCTGGCCCCGCGGCTCCGAGGGCGGCTGGCCCTGCCCTTCCCGGCTGGCTTTGCAGACGCTGTGAGAACAGCGGCCTCTCCAGTTGCCTAGAGCCGTGTGCCATCTTGATTCCTCACGAGGGAAGGCTCAGTCGCACGCAGTTTGCACACTGATTTGTTTTGTGATTTTAGGGATGGCAGCTGCTTACGTGTCTGTGGGGCAGATGGCTGCTTACGTGTTCGTCACCTGATGCGGACTTTTCAAATGGAACCAGCGTTTTGTCAGGGCTTTTGTCTGGGAACCAAACTGTTCTCCAGCAGAAAGTTTGTGAACCGAGGCCTCGCTGTACTTGTATTTTCCTGTGGTCTTAGGAAGAGGCCACAGTGCAATCACTTCAGAGGCCAGTCCCAGCGACCTGCGGGCCACGGGTTTTGGGCAAATGGTGTGCCGTCCCTGGGGCCGACAGCATAGCCAGGTGCCAGCCAGCTGGAAACAAGACGTCCACCGACGATACGGCGTGTGTGACCCCGAAGACCCCTGCGCGCCAACGCTTGTTAAAGTCTCTTTCTTGTCTTTTAAAAAATCTCTGGTTTTAAAGACACGATTGTGAATTACTGACTGGTTTTGAAATGTTTGCCAATAATTACTTGAGCTCTATGGGTTATTATGTCCATATTCAGTATGTTATCAAAAACAAAGGCAGAATATTATGAGGAGAGAACAAGCCATGGGTATTTATGTCTTATTCTAGGCTCTGTTTCTGGTTTATGATTTCAAAAATAAAAGCACCAAAAATAAAGAGAGAAACTGTGGCTGACATACAGTGTTTCTCGAAATGGGATCAGGGCCGGCAGCTGCTCCCGCCCTGTAGCTCTGCCGCCCTCCGTGACCCTGAGCCTCGGCCCTGCAGAGAGAGAGACACACGCACACACACGTGCACACCGCGGACACACACGTGCATGCAAATCTACTTCTCATATAATATTGTGCCGTTGGCTGTATAAAGCAGTATCTACTGTTTAGGTGGTATTCGATCTTATTTCTTCTTTTTGTTTTGTCTTAAGGAAGTGTTGGGAAAGTAATAAGATCATTTTGTAAAATGCCATTTTTGCTCCAAGAGAGGGTACATGAAGTCAAGACATCTCCACGCCCCGCAGCCGCTGGCACCGCGGGCCGCTCCGGACACCCTGAGAGCGGGGTCTGGCCCTGTCCTCTGTGTACCAGCAGGACCGAGGGCGGCGCTGCGGGTGGCGCGGAGTCTGGGCACCGTGGGGACCGGACCCGACGGCGCGTGGAGGGCGCGGCGCCCCCTGGGGTCGGGGTCTGCACAGCCCACTGAGGAGACCTGCGCGGGGGTGCCGTGGCTCACGGGAGGGAGGCGTGGAGCGCGCGAGACGCCTGCAGGGGGCAGCACCGTGCAGGGCCGGGGGGACCCGAGACGCTGCCTGCGGGGTTCGGACTCCGCGTCCACCAGAGTCCCAGTGAACCGTCAGGGGGAATATTTTGGCTGAGACGTAAACTGGAAGTAAAACTTAAACTCTTGCCTTAGGAGTGTTCAGTGCGAACATGTTCTTCTTAGTTTTGCTAAAGACATATCTTCGATTTTCAGAGTTAAATTTTTCATTTTCACTGTTCTCTAATGTCACGTTTTCATTTACTCTATTTTATTTTTTCAGTTTAATTGAAGGGAATGCAACAGTGAATTTTAGAACAGTCAGGAAGACTTTAATTTGCTCTTCTCTTTCTAATTTTTAAAAGTCTAGAATCGTTAGTTTTAAATTTGTATTTCCAACAAAAATCCATGGGCACTTTTTTGATAATATTTCTACGGAGCTGAGACAAACGAAAAGAACTCATTAAACAATTTAAAATGACTATATATCGTGGGTGGCTGGGAGGGAGGTTTGGGGATTAAAGAGAACAAATGGGCGGATAAGTCCGTTATTAGCAGGAGGCGCAGAGGCGGGCAGGACTCGGAAGTGCTTCTGGCCAGACATGGGCGCTGGCGAGCGGGGCTGCGGGGCCGGGAACTGTTTATGAGGAGACGGAGGCCTTCGCGGGGGCGCCGAGGGCAGCGCTGGCTGACCGCGGCCTCGCCTCGAGACGTGAGCAGGGAGGGCGCTCTGGCCTCGGCCGGAGGGGACGGACGGACGGACGGACGGACGGGAGCTCTGCCGACACGCATGGGGCCAGAGGGAAGGGCACCCGCCGCGGCGCGGGGCGACACCCCCTGTCCAGTGTAGGGACCGGGGCTGCGAGTCCACACACACGCACACACACGCACACACACACGCACACACACGCACACACACACACGCACACACACACACACACACACACACGCACGCACACGCACAATCAGCCACGTTGCAGCTGATTAACCAGCCCATGGCAGCATTCCCTCTGCTGGAGGCCGCAGCCTGGCTCCCGGGGCAGCACAGCCCGGGGTGGGCACAGCCGCCCCGGAGGACGCACGCGCCGCTCGGGACCGCGGGTCTCGGGTGGGGCAGAGGCCAGGGCGGGGGCAGGAAGGCCGCAGAGAGACGCAGGTGGACGCAGTGCTTCCCGAGGGCGCTTGGCCCGGGGCCTCGGGGCGCGGGCATCGCGGCCGGCAGCAGCGACCCGGGCGGCGGGAGGGGTCTCAAGGCCCAGAGTGGCTGCGGCACCGGGAATGCCCGAGGCCTTTCGCGGCGTCACCGACAGGGCAGACGGGCCGGCTGTCGGGCAGGCGGGGGCCCCGGCGTCCGTCCCCAATGCCTTTGCTCCCCGCGTCCGGAATGTGCGCCGGGGCCGCGCGGGGGATTGTAGTTGCAGCCAAGAAGGCCGCGGCCATATCCTGTCATGAGGCCCACGCGTGTTCTTCCTATTTGTGTCCTTCATCGTCGGAGTCCGGAGAAGCCGGAGGGCGCTCGGCCGTGGGGCTGTGGGCACCTGGCCCCCAAATCGGACAGGCCGGAGCGGCCCTTGTGGGAAAGTGCGGTATCGCAGGCCCAGGGTGACCAGGCTGCGGCCCTTTCGCCCTTCACGTCCGCACAGCAGCTCTGCGTGGGTTTCGGGGACTCTGAGGACAGCGGCGCGGGGCGGGAGGCATCAGAGAGGTGCAGGCGCATCGTGCTTTACGGGGCCACCCAAGCTGCACCCCACAAATTCTGATATATTGTTCTTTCATAATCACTCAGTTTGAAATGTGTTTTCCCTCGTGAGTTCTTTGGAAAATGGCTTATTTAGAAACAGCCATGTGTGTATTTTAAAGTCTAAGTACAGGGATATTTTTAGCTCCTTGATTTAATCTTACTTGTTTTTACTGTCTAATTGTGGTCAGAGGACATATCCCATTTGTCTTAGTCTGTTTCCTGTTGTTGTAGCTGAGTGTTATAGATTTATAAAGAATAAAAGTCTCTTGGTCTGGCCGGGTCAAGGCCGGGGCCCCCGCTGGCGAAGTCCCTGTTTGCAGGAGGCGCAGTGCCCAGGTCTGGGCAGCGCAGAGCAGCTCGGCTCGGGTCTCCCCTCCTTTCACCAGGGCTTTGTCCTGATGGCCCCTGGACCGTTAACTAGGTGCCAAGGTCCAACCTGAAAATGCTAGATTGTTTCCACCCTTATGACCACTAAATTTCGGCATGAATTTGGGTGGCGACCCTTGAGCCGGACTTCAGTCCCTCCTTTATTCTGACATGTTTTACGCGTGGACAGACAGTCCTCCTTGGCGAATCCTCGGTGCCCGCGAGGGTGTCTGCTCAACATGGTGGCACGGCTGCCCTCCCAGCCCTCCGCAGCCCACGGCTGTAGGGCGGACTGAGCTTGATGCCAGCCTGAGCTGCACCGCGAGAGTCTGGCTCGTAAAGCATGTTTAGCTAAAAGCGCCAAGAACATAGCTCAGTGTGAGGCACCGGGTTCCGTCTCCAGCACCAGCGAGAGTAACAACAGTCACAGCCGCAGAGAAGTACTGAGCCGGGGCGACCTTGGGGGAGAAGCCAGGCACGGCCGCGGCCCCCGAGATGCCGCACGGTCACGGGAGGACACGGGCACGGGGGCCCCAGACGCCAGCCCGGCAGGAGCCGGGCGTGAAGGGCACCGCGGCGCCTCCTAGCGACCGGCCAGCCGCCGAGCTGCGGTGCTCAGCCCACTGCTCTTCCTCAGTCTCCTGCCTCGCGGATGGACAGACAGAGGCTGCGGGGCATGAAGGCTCCACTGTTCCCCGCCCCCCCCCCTTTTTGAGACAGGGTCTCAAACCTGTAGCTCAGGCTGGCCCTGAGCTCACTATGTAGCCCGGACAAACCTCAAACTCACAGCAATCCTCCTGCCTCTGCCTCCTGAGTGCTGGGTTACAGGTGTGAGCCAGCACGCCCGGCACTGTGGTATGTGGTACCAGGAATCGAACTCGGGACCTTGTGCTTGCGAGGCAGATGCCGGAACCACTGAGCCAAATACCTGGCCCTCCTACCTTTTCGGGAATCCTCATTTCCATTCGCCAGGAGCCAACCCTACAGTGTCATGGATTTGTTTGCAAATTGTTGTCTTCTAAGAAAATACGAGGGGAGACGCATCCTCTCGCCGTCACGCTCTTGCTAACATCTCGGGTGCAGTTCTTCTCTTCCGATAGGCCCATGTCACTGTCGGCAGGATTTCCCAGGGAGCCTCGCTGGGGTCAGCTCTTTCGCCTCCCATTCATCGGGGAAATGTCATCGTCTGTGTGAAGAACATTGTAACTGGGCACAGAATTTTTAGTTAACAATTTTTTTTTTTTGAGACAGGGTTTCGCTTTGCAGTTCAGGCTGGCTCTGAGCTCACTGTGTAGCTCAGGCAAGCCTGGAACTCAGCAATCCTCCTGCCTCTGCCTCCCGAGTGCTGGGATGACAGGCATGAGCCACCATGCCCGGCTAGTTAACAATTTTCTTTAAAGAAATTAGTTGTTTCAGGGCTTTTGTAGATTTGAGAAATTATCTATTATGGCACCATTCTTCTCCCAGTGAGTGTTCACTCTGACTTTCATACTTCTTCAACTTCATTTTGTGGGGTCAGTTTCTCATTTCCAGTGTTCTTGCCCTTTATGTATTCTGAAATTATGGATTAGGTTTTGTTTTTAATCTACAAGTAGTTTAGCAGAAAGTTTTCCTCAACTGCTGGTGAAGATTTCTTTTTGGGGTGGGGATTAGGCAGTTTGGTTCTCTTTCCACCGTGTTCTGATCAGGGAAATTTGTCTTTGCTACTTCTGCAATTTATTGAAGTTGATTTTCTACGGCTTATTATTTGCGCATTTCCTGACAAATTTCTGAGCATTTGAAAGGCAAGTTTATTATGTGCCCTCAGCATTTACCACAGAGCAATCACAGCCCCTCCCTAATTGTCTTGTCTGGGTCTTCCATAATTACCTTTCTGTTGTTATTCTACTTGAACTGCTATCAATTGAGAGAGACAAAATGCAGTCTCCCGTTTTAAAGTGTTTTTGCTATTTCTATTTATATCGTCCACACTTTTTGATTTATGAATATTAATGGATGTTACTTGGTGCATGACTGTTAAGTCTTCATGGTAGGTCGCACAGTGCAGCCTTATAAAGTGCTGCTTTTGTTTCATTTAACTGTTCTTCTTAACTGCATCCAAGTTTTTAAATTTAACTACTACCTCTACTCTATTTGCCCAGTTTACTTCTGCTCTTGTATTTCATTCTATGCTTCTTTTTTTAATGTTTTATTTTTTAACTTTAATTTTCCTTGTGTGCGCCCTGCTTCTGGTAACTAGGAAGTGTGTATTTTTGTCAGCATGGCTCGGCACACATGACTACCTTTCTCTGCTACTGTTAAGCTCTCCTTTCTTTAATCTGGTGGGTTTTTTGTTTGGCAGTACTGGGGATTGAACTAATCTGGTGTTTTGTTTTGCTTTTGAAACAGGGTCTCGCTTTGTAGTTCAGGCTGGCCCTGAGCTCACTCTGTAGCCCAGGGCAGCCGCAAACTCAGCAATCCTCTTGCCTCTGCCTCTCGGGTGCTGGGATGACAGGCTTGAGCGACCAAGCCCAGCTAATCTGGTGTTTTTAAGTGGGTGCTCTACTAGCTTTTATGGGCAGAAACATTTGTCACTCTGCAGCTGCCACATGCATTATGGGATACTTGACATTTCTTGCCAAACCAGTAATGTACAGAGTTTTGTGTTTAGAAAAACTTCTCCACATATGATGGGGTGCCCTGTAAGCAAGTACTCATACTGGCTGAGAAATACTCCTTCCAAAATTATGTATCAATTTCTTTCATCCTCATAACTATTTCCTATTTTGTACTCTGAACTATAACTGTACTTTTAGTGATTTTTCATCTTGTGAAAGTGAAGAAACCTTGACACCAAGTCCCATGTTCTTGGTCTTTCCTTCCTTTTGTTAGTAACACCATTTCTTCACTATCAAGGTTCAGAAGGTGTCTTTGGGTCTATAACCATAATACGTGTATAGCAATGTGCACCCAAATGACAGGTCAGTGGTACACCACATACATGACAGGAGTCCGTTAGGATGTGTATCTAGCTGTGCTCTCTGTGCGCTCACAGGAGAGGGTTTGAAGAGTGCTCGGATCATGGGTGTGGATTAACGTGCTGGATTAGTCCACTGATTGATATAATGTGGTTCTGGGTGTGGATAGTTGTAAGGCCCATTCTAGGTGTGGCACTGATCAGCAGACTTGTCGCCAGAATGGAATAAAAGAAAAAGGGAGGCTGCTGCTTGCTACCTCCTGCCTGCTTGCCATGAACAGTTTCCGCCATGGCTCCCTGCCTTGCTGCCCTACTTTGGAGCCAGGCAGCTATGAACGGAAACCTGTACAAACTGTGACCTAAATAAGCCTTTCCTCTTTCAACTCTAGATGTTGGGTATTTTGTCTCAGAAACAAGAAAAGTAACTCGGACAGTAGTTACAGTTTCAACATTATATTTTGCAATGAAATCATAAGCACAGTAAAAGTATTCACTACAATGATGAAGATATCAACGATACATTTCTCAGAATGTAATTTCAAGATTAAGTGATGCCTGGTTATTTCTTTTAATTGGTACATTTCATTGGTACACTGTATATATACGTCCCAAATACACTCTACTTTAAGAATTGAGAATTGTTATGTCATATACTGATACAAATTTTTGATGTGGAGTGGTTATTTTTGTTTTAATTTTAGTGCTACGCAGAGATTCAGCACCTCATATCTGTCTTTGTAGTTACAGTTTCAAGTTATTTCTTGGTTTGATATTAAAAAATAATCAGGAAAAATTTCTGTAGATAGTTTATCTTTATATCTGAAAACAGTTGGGTGGATATCAACTGTTTGGATTATATTTTTCTTGGAAATGTTAGAGAAGTTCCTCTTCCATAACACTCTTCCAGGTTTGTTATGGAAAGATTCTGTTTCTTTTAGCCTCTCTGTTGAAAGCATTCTTATTTTTGAGGTTTAAGAGCCTTAATTGTATCTATAGTTGGATTTTCTAGGCTATAATTTTCTTGGACAAGAATGTCTGCCTTAATTTGTGCATGTATGCTTTATTTCTTTTGAATTATGTATTTAGGTATCTGCTCTATTTCATATTTGAATTTCTCCTTGGATGACTCTACTTACCAACATAGTGAATCTTTAATCTGTCATATTTACTAGGTTTTTCTAATCTTTGAAAACTATTCATTTACATTTCATCAACTTTCCCTTCTCATTTCTATCCTCTGTGTTAAGGGTTGCAACCTTGCCTCTCAGGGGCCGGGTAGGAAATACTTGATGCTGTTTAGATACTTGTGTTAGTCAGCTTTCCATGACTGAGGAAATAAACTTTTAAAGCAAAAATGTTTATTTTGGCTCACAGTTTTGGTTCACACTTAAGCTTTTGGGCTATCATAACAGAATGGCGTGACCTAGCATGACCATCCTCTGGGCTGCGGAGGAAAGGGGTGGAGGGGGGAGGGCGCAGGGTACGTGTGTCTGGAGGGTGGGCCCAGGGTACGTGCGTCCGCAGTGCCTGCCCGTCGGGTGTCCCTCGCCTCCCGACGGTGCCGGGCTGCGTTGAGCCTCCAGCAGCGGGGTCTCTTTCACAGTCTCCTCTCTTTCCGCTTTTCTTTCGTCAATTGCTAAAACCATTTGCTCGAGCGGACCTGGTCTCAGCGGGGCGGGCCCGGTTTGCCCCTCAGGCTGCCCGCTGCCGAGCCCTCTGTCTTCTCAGTAGTGCCTCTTCATTTTCATTGCCAAGTTCATTTTCCTTTATGTGATAAATCTGGTTTCTTTCTGAAACTTCTTTAACGAGTGCTGTCAGTTTACAGCACATATCCTTCTGTTTTCTTGCCGTTTCTTCCCTAAACTTAAAAAAAAACCCATTGTTTTTGTTCTTGCGACACAGAGATAATTAATTCACTCTGTTTTTAAACTTTAGAGGAGTTCACTTTTCGGGATCTGGATTTGAGCAGCTCTGTGGAAATGCTCTTCCAGTGAGATGCTTCCGCCGACACCTGATGACCCAGTCTCACCTCGCGTCTCTGTTCACTGCAGAGCTCAGTCTCTGCCGCGCCCGTTCCCAGGCCCTGCGCGCGTCGGCGTCCAGGGAAGGCCCGCGTTCAGGCCCGGCGACCCCGAGCGCGCACGGAGCGAGAAGCCGAGGTTGGCGCTGCGCGGCCCGCTCTCCTCCTTCAAGCACTGCGCTCCGCCGGGGTCTGCGCTCCGCTGTGCTGGGGGCGTCCGTCCCGTCTCCGCGGCGTCACACCCAGCCCACGGTTGGGGCCTGGGGGCCGGGACGCGAGCCGCGGTGGCCAGCGCCGTCCGCCGTCAGACGCTGAAGGCAGAGCCGGTGGGGAGGAAGCGCCGGGAGGGGGCAGCTGCCCACCCGGGCGCCCGGAGGCGGGGCTGGGGCCCGCGGGGCACTCGCTCCCTCCCTCCCGCCGCGCCCCTGCCGGCGCCCTGGCCGCGGGCTCGCGTGGACTGACCCGCAGGGCCTCACGATTCCACGCAGCACGGCCCGGAAGCCTCGCTCCGAACGCGCGCGCTCTGCCGTGGACGTGGCGGCGGCTCCGGAGCAGGGACGGGCTCCAGGGCCCCCACGGCGCAGCGGAGCCGGCCTCAGCAAGGTCCCCGCAGCCCCTCGGCGGCGCCGCGGCCCGGCTCCCGCCTGCGCGCCCTCCGCGCCCTCCGCGCCCTCCTGTGTGGGAGCCGCCTGCGCCCCAGCTGCGCCTCACCACTTTGTGGTTTCCAGGATCTGCGTCTCCATGAAAGGTCGAGTTTGTGATTCTGTGTCTTGGTCTCCTTACGGTGTTTAAGGAATTTCCTGAGTACGGAAATCTGTGCTGTGCAGTGTTGGATCTGAAATACTTCGTAACTCCTTTAACCTGCCGCGCTTTGTTGTGTTCTACCAAGTATGTTCCCCTTCCGGGGAGCGTGAATTCTCCTGCTGGTCTCCTGGAGTGGTTTCTGGCTGCGTTGTTCTTCTCGAATTGAGGCGGTTGCTTTAGAGGGTGGTTTCCGCTTGATTTTGCCAGAAATCTAAATGATCAGCTGGTTAAATGCCAGTTTTTATGCCAGTTTCTCTCTTTGAAAGTCTTGTGCTAGATGAGTGCTATAAATCTGGGCTCGAGATCTCTGTTCGAGTTAGCATTAAATTTCTTGCTTATGAATTTTTTTCCTCACCCACAGGAATCTGAAAACTTCCACTAGTTTTTTTTCCCCTGTTAGCAGATGGGATTTATAGTTCCCATTTTATGAAAATGTGATTGCTGGGTGTGATGTGTCTGATTATGGGCTGCTTGCAGTACCAGGGAGGCCAGAGAAGGAGAAAATGGTTCTAAAACAGAGCTGCAATTAAACTGTTTCTAAAACAGAGCTGCAATTAGATTTTCTTTCTTCACTGTCCCTGGGTGAGGCCGTGTCGAACCCTCTCATCCTGGATTCTGCTCCATTCTCCGCTGCTCAGGGCTCTCTCAACTAATGTGTCATAATAAAATATTTTATAGGTTTAATTTTGTTACAGTTAGGAAAACTAACGTGGCTAATTGATCACTACTGAAAACAAGGCTGATTACTCAGAAGCTTTGTTATAAACCTCGGTGTCTAGAAACATTCTGCAGCTGCCTGTGCATCCCTGGAATTGTGTTTTGGGGCCCAGGGCGGCGGCTGCCCCCCCCCCCCCGGAATCTGTCTCTGCTCAGGCGCAAATGCTCCATCCTCACTGCGATGGAATTTTCTACACGGAAACACAAGAAACAGAGAGAGGCGCAGGTTGACGAGCGTGGGCTAGCCCGGGAGGGGTGCAGCCCGCTTGCCAGGGAGGAGGAGGACGGCCTGCTCATCCCCGCAACACAAGGTTTTCCTCTTAGCTTGGGGCCCGTTTTCATTAGTGCAATGACTCATACCCCGTCTTGGGCATTTTCACCAGGGCACCCAGACGGCTCTTCGATGGTGCTGGGTAGAAGTCCGCCTGTGAATTTTCATGTGCACCTTTCGAGTCATTCAAACAGCCATCGATGCTTAAGACAGAGGTTATTTTATCTGGGTATTTGTGAAGCTCTTTCAACCGCCTCCTGACATGAAAATGTTTTGCTGCATTTTTGCGTCTGAAGGAATAGAAGAAAGAAAATGAGCTTTTCCACTGAGTCTCTGTTTAAAGATTTTTGCAGAGAAACTGGGGGCCTGGGGCGCAGGAGCAGCTGCCTTCAGCAAGCTTCGTGGCGCTCACCGAGTGTGGCCCGCGTGAGCTCCGAGGCCGGCCCAGAGCGCAGGCTCCGGCCGGGTCGCGGTCGCCTCGCGTGGGCCGTACGGTTCTTCCTGCCAGTCATGGCCGCTGTCCCCTCACGGCTGGGCAACGTGACACCGCCCTGAAGGAGGAAATGAAGGCCCAGACTTTCTGAGCTGTGTTCTAAGAATTATTTCAAATAATCCTCATGGCTCATGCGGATATTTTTAACAGCTCCCAGAGCAGCCCGGCTGAAGGGGAGAGGTCTCAGGGAGGAGCCCGAGGCACCGGGCTTCGCTGGTCTCAGCTTTCCGCCCCTGGGGCAGCTGCCGGAAGCGACCGCCTGCAAGCCAGAAGGGTTGACCTGGGCTCACGGCCTCGGTGGCCTCTGTCCCTGGCTGCCGGCCTGTCAGTTTGGGGCCTGTGTGGGTCGCACTTCATGGTGGCGTGAGGGGAGGAAGGGGCGCTCCCTCATGGGGGCTGCAAGGAAGAAGAGGGTGAGAGTAGGGTCTGCCTCCCCGCATGGGTCCCCAAGACCCAGTGACCTCATGGCTCAGCAGACGCCTCCTCCGGGAGAGCCCGGCTCGCCTGACAGGCCGAGTTGAGGGCCAGCCCCTGCGGGGCCTTCCGGCCGACCCGGATCTGAACTGCACCAGCAGGAAGCCGCAGATCAGGCCATTTTGAGAGAGGCTACTTTCCGTTGATGATTGTCATATATACTTGTTGGCTAAATTTTGGTCAGCTTTCAACGTAGTCATGTAAAATTCAGTCAGTGTCCACCCAGGTACACAGAAGGCAGGGTGGTCCATTCACCAGCGCCTTTCTCAGGGAGCCTGCTTTCGAGATGCATATTATTCACCAAATTAATATTTCGTGGATAACTTGATGCTTGGTTTTCATTATGGCCTTGAATAATGTGGAGGTTTCTTTGAATTTTTGTTAGAAGGAATACATATTTAACAAAGATTTCTCCAGGAAACGGGAGGTGCAGTGCATTGTGAACACATGGGTCATGGCAAATTTTGCTGTGTTGTTGTGCATCTGCTGTCCTTGTACGGTGAATTATTTTGTGAAAAAAATCACCTTGTCATATTCTGTTATCTCTTCACTCGTTTGATAGAGCACTGCACAGAATACATTTTTTGTTTTTTTTGAGACAGGGTCTCGCTTTGTAGTTCAGGCTGGCTCTGAGCTCACTATGTAGCCCAGGCAAGCCTCGAGCTCAGCAATCCTCGTGTCTCTGCCTCCCGAGTGCTGGGATGACAGGCGTGAGCCACCACGCCTGGCACTGTGGTATGTGGTATTGATTGCCAATTGCCAGTGGGCATGAGTCTCCATGCCCAGCATTGTATGTGGTCACCGGGGATTGAACTCAGGACCTTGCGCTTGCGAGGCAGGCGCCGGAACCACTGAGCTAAATCTTTGGCCCCAGAATACATTTTTAATAAATATATTGCTAACAAATGGAGAGTGGGTGGACGTGATGTGTTTCACACAGCCGTCCCCGCCCCACAGCAGCGGCCGCCCCCACAGGAAGCTGTGCGCAGCAGTCGCCCCGCTGTGCCCCCTGCTCACCGCCCCACCGCGAGAGCCACCTGGACTCGAGGCCACGTTATCATGTGTGATGCTGTTTCTTTCCTAATGGATTTGCTATGTTCAGAAAAAGATTTTGGAGTTTTAAAAATGTATAACTGTGGAGGGGGAACCGAACCGAGGACCTGCCCGGCCTGGGCATGCGGGTGCCACCGCGGCCCGGAGCCCCCGGCAGGGCAGGGGCTGCTCCGGCCCGCTGCGAGCCGCGGGTCTTCGTTGGCTGCCCTGGGCCGAGTACGGTCCGAGGCCGCGACTGCGGGGTGAGGACGTCCCGGGGTGCGAAGGCGCCGGCGGGGCGCGGCGGGGCGGGCGCGAGGCCTCGTCCCGGGGGCGCTGGGTGGGTCGCTGGCTTCTCCAAGCGAGCAGCACTGCCGTAGTCGGCGTGTCACGAAACCGCCGCTCCGGTGCCCCGCGCCCCGGGGCTCAGGGCGTCTGGCCGCAGCGCCACAGCACGCTCGGGTCTGTCGTCGCTTCTGGGCTCGCCCCGTCGCGGGCCCTTGGAGGGAAGGTGGGCGCGCGGTCGCAGCCGTGCCCTTGCCGTATAGTCACGTTTGCCGCCGCCCCGGCCCTCCGGAGCTAGAGCGTGCTTTGGCGGGCCGCGTCCGCCTCTCTCCCAGACCCAGGCTGCGGCCCTTCGCCGTCTGCGGCTTCCCGCCCGCCCGGGAGGAGCCTGACTGCGGTCGCCGGCCTCATCGCCGCTTGCTGCCTCAGCCCGGTCCGCGGTCCGCAAGCGCCGGCCAGGGCTCTCCCGGGCCCCGGCCGGGCGGGACTTCCCTCGCGCCGAGCACCTTCACCGTCTCCAGGGACGCGTAGCCACTGAGCGCAGCAGAGGGTTGTGCAGGGAACCATGTCAGGAGAACACCTGTGCACGTTGAGTACAAGGACAGTTTTTAAAAACTGTCTCTGCCTCACCGCTGGTTGACTATGAGGATAGGAAGCCTGTGGGCAAGGAAGGGCCAGGACGGACAGTTACGGACTCAGGGATCGGTACCACCCTGAGAAACAGCTTTGGCAAAGGCAGTACATGCTTACGGCAGTTCGTTGGGTTTTAGTCTTGTAACTCTACTCGTTCCCAGAGTTCCTTGGGTCGGCAACCCTTCCCCACACCCTCTCGGTGGGTTATGGCACACACATTAAATAGAGTGGGATTATTCCGTTACATTTTGCACTTCATTCTGCTATTCCCGGTCAGTCTCGTCGCCTTTGTTTTCCTTTACAAATCAAAAAGTTCTCTGTTTGCGCCATTAGTGCTCTGCGCACTGACCCCGTGACCGAAGACGAAGGGCCTTCCGGAGCCCTTCCTCAGCCCCGCGGACGGGCTGCACCTCCAACACTCGCGATCGGTCTTCTCTCTACAGACCCCTCGAGTGTGAAGCTGTTTCTATCTCTGTAACTTTGCTTCTTTCAGAATGTCATTTAAAGGCAGCATGCAGCATGCAGCATTTTAAGATTGGCTTCTTTTCCTTAGCAATTTGCATTTCAGATTCATCCTTTTTTCTCTTGCATAGATTACTAGCTCTCTTCTTTTTTAATCACTGGATAGTGTTTTCCACTGTACGTACCGCAGACATTTCCCTACATATCTACCACAGTTTGTTTATCCACTTGGAGGCTGAAGGGCGTCTTGGTGACCCCCGTGTTTAGCAGTTGTGAGTAAGGAGCACTTGAGCGTCAGTGCGGGCCCGTTGTGTGGACTGCAGTTGCTGGAGAAGCGATACGACCTCGTGGAGCCCGACGAGAGACTGTGACACTTGTGTTCCCGCCAGCGTGGGCCGAGCGCACCGGGCTCGGAACCCTCTCCGGGAATTCTTCGGCGAGCTTTGTATTTCAGCTGTCCTCACAGAGGTTGGGAGAAGCCCACTGACGTCTCGGTCTCCCTTTCTGTCCTGGGAACTGACATGGAGTCGCTTCTCCTCAGCTCATTCACTATATGCACATTTCTTTGATGTAATTTATGACACATTGCCCAGATTTTCACCGGACTGCTTATTCACTTGAGTTCCTAAGAGTCTCTGTATATTCTGCATTTGAGCCAGAGTAGGGCTTGAAAATACTCTCTCTTCGTCAGTCTCTGCCTATCATGTTAAAATTGTCTTTCAAAAACCAAAAGTTTTGAATTATACTAAGGTCCCACTAGTGACATTTTCCTTCACAGATTGCGTGTTGTGTGTGTCTTGTCTAAAATCTCATCACAAAAAACAGGGTTTTTCTGGTTTATTCTAAAAGTTGTTTTCCATTTTGATTTTAGCTCTGTAGCCAGTTTTGAGTACGCTCTTGTGTAAGACATTTGGCTGTCTTCCCGCTGTCTTTCGTATACACACATCTGTGTAGTTAAGTGCGGGGACTTGCGAAGACAGCCTCTTCTCCCTGCTGAGTCACTGTTTCGTCACTTTCAAAAATCGCCTGACTCGATCTCTCTAGGTCTGTGCGTTAGTTCTCTTTCCTACGCCACTGACCTGGCCCCTCTTTCCCCAGCGCACTCTGCCTGGATGAGGGGACTGTATAATAACTTTGACCGGGTAGTTACAGGGTTAGAAAACAAACACCAGCTCTGCTGTTCACTGGCTTCTAATTGTATCTGTTTGACATTTTTAAAAGTTCATAAAATAGATCACGGATATGCAAATACCAGATCTTTTCTCTGGTGTGAGGACCTGTAGATGTAAATGAGTTCTAGGATGTATGATAGTTTTCGTAAAATAGGAAATATCCAAAGGGAATTTGGTGTGGGAACGTAATGAGGGGAAAGAATAAATATGATTCGGAAAGAAAATAAAAGAGCATGTGGGGGTTTGTGGGTGGGTGGGGATGTGGGTAAAAATGAGAATTAACTTGTGTCATATACTGGTACAAATTCCCCAATGTTGCCTGTGATTGCGAACTGTATATAAAGTGTGCCAATAAAGAATTCAATTTAAAAAAAGCTCATAAAATTAAAGAATACATCAAAGCAGAATAATAGACAATATATTTATTATAATTATATTTTAAACATTTTTTACTTTGCCATACTCACAGCTTATAACAAGTCTATTTAACTTTTAGTTATTTAGTTTTTCTCAGGACTTAAATTCCATCAAATCCTATTTGGTAATTGTTCTTAACTTCTTAGGCTGAATTAAAAAAGAATGTTAATTTTTCTCTCTCATTTCACAAAGAAACCAATATAAAATCATATACTAAAGCACCTGTCTCATCTTATTTTAGACCCAGATATAATAGAGAGAAAAGCTGGCTACTCCAAATAGTTAATTCTTAATGATCCAGGATTTTTTTTTTCAGTACTGGGGATCGAACTCAGGCCCTTATGCCTCCGAGGTTGGTGCAGCTTTATAATAATGTTTTAAAAATTATATTTAGAAGGCATTTCCTTATAAGTTTAAATCTGTGGAACATATCAAAATATTTACCTTTTCCTTAGTTGAAGATTAATTTGTCTTGAAATGTGCCCAAGGTTATAATCTATAAAAGATGGTCCTTCCCAGAAAAGACATTACTTTAATATATTTTCTGAATTACACTCTACTGTATATCAGAGAAACTGACATTCTGTACAAGTGGGTGTATAGAAAATAGCTGGTGTCATAGGTCTTCAGTATGGTGACCCAGGAGCTGACAGATGGCTTTTTCCTACATAATAGAAATTTGTAAATTATGACTATAAAGAGAAATTTGTAAACTATGACTACTCAAATGTATAATAAAAATATATTACTTTCGACATGTTTATTTCTCTACCTTAATGTTACAGAGACCACAATGGCTGTGGCACGTGGACACTGAGGACGGGTGAGAACAGGGCGGGCATGCTGCCCACAGTCCTCCCCGTGGGTGTGGTGCGTGGCCCCTGTGGCTGCCGTTCAGTGCTCTCCCATCTTGGAAAGGAGAGACCCGCCCCCTGAGACGGAGCCCGTCAGCCGGGAGGGCGGGAAGGCTGGCGCTGGCCTCGCTCCTGGCCAGTCATGACCGAGATGTGTCACAGGCTGCCCGAACTTGACCATCCTTGTCTGTTCGCTGGAAGATTTGAGTAAAAAAGAATCTGTGGTTTTGTTTCACCTAAAATTCTACCCTTCTCTGATGCACCGAAGTGTGTACATTGGAAAAATTGTCACAAAAATTTCTATGAATCTGTTGATATCTACATCAAAATGAAGGTGAGCCATTGAATAATTAAAAGCTGGTTGGATTTACAGCTATCTTTCCTTGTCTGTTTTGTGTATTGGCAAACACTTGTAATGAAAATATTCACTTATCAATTGACAGGCAAAGGCAAAATAATTGGATACTAGTTTTTATTCATCAGAATGAGAAAGATTAAGGACCATGGGCATAATACATTAGTAATGTGAACAAAAGACTTTAGTATATAGACATTTATTTAAACTATGGATCAAAATACTGGTTTCTAAAAAAAATTACTAATTTAGCTCCAAAAAACTAAAGCACTGTAGTAATGAACAACATGAATCAACAACATTTAACACTTACAGTTTACTTACAGTTAACCATACATTGGAATACTATACAGGCATTAAATGATGACTGGACATTTATAATAATTAGCCAGCTCCGAAATGGCAGTGTCAGCATAGTGTTTTGTGACATAACTGCAAAACAGGTCAGGTACAAGTCTTGGAGACATTGGCTTAGGCAGAGACTTTATGAATAAAACCTCTGTAGCACAAGAGCTAGCAGAAAGAATCAACAAATGGGATCTCATCCTCCTAAAAAGCTTCTGCACAGCAAAAGAAAATACTGGCACTGCAAAAAGACAAACAACAACATGGGAAAAAAATCTTTATTAGCTGTTTGTCAGATGAAGGGCTACTATCTAGAATATATGAAGAACTTAAACAAATCAGTCCCCCCAAGTTTTTTTTTTTTTTTTTTTTTTTTGAGACAGGGTCTCGCTTTGTAGTTCAGGCTGGCTCTGAGCTCACTATGTAGCCCAGGCAAGCCTCGAACTCAGTAATCCTCCTGCCTCTGCCTTTCGAGTGCTGGGATGACAGGCATGAGCCACCATGCCTGGCACTGTGGTATGTGGTATTGATTGCTGGTGGGCATTGTATGTGGCTACCGGGGATCAAACTCAGGACCTTGCGCTTGCAAGGCAGGCTCCAGAACCACTGAGCTAAATCTCCGGCCCAGTCCCTTTAGGTTTAAAGACCCAATTCAAAAATGGGCATCAGAAATGAACAGACACTTCCCAGAGGCAGAAGTCAAAGCAGCCAAGAAGCTTATGAAGAACTGTTCAACCTCACTGGTCACTCGAGAGATGCAGATGAAAACAACACTGAGATCTCATCTCACTCCACAAAGAATGGCCGCTACTGCAAAATCAACCAGCAATAAATGCTGGCGAGGCTGTGGGGAGAAAGGAGCCCTTCTCCACTGCTGGTGGGGTTGTAGACTTGTGCAACCATTGTGGAGATCTGTGTGGAGATTTCTCAGAAAACTAGGATTAGAGGTCCCATTTGACCCTGCTATCCCCCTGCTAGGAATAGACCCAAAAGAATTAAAAGAATCATATTGTAAAGTCATATGTGCACCCATGTTCACAGCAGCTCAGTTTGTTTCCGCAGCGACCCTCTGAGGAGAACATCATCATGAAACCTAAGTACCTCCTCGGGTCTCCATTTTTCACTAAGAACTGATGTAATGAAATACCTTCTGAGGATTAATTGCTTGTTTATTCAAAATTGAAGATAAAATATGGGAAGCAGTTGATTTTTGTCCGCTGACATTTAGTGTCGCCATGCTTCATACCTTCTGTTTGTTCACTTGACCCAAACGTACAAAGATCTTTTCTGAGGTCAAATAAACCCGCTTCTCAGGAGAGGCTGAAAGGTGTCACGGCATTAAAATACATTAGTACTGAGCAAAAGGTTCTGTGTGAATCTCAGATGATTTTTAAATGCAGGTTCTGATAAGCACCCAGAATTCAAAATGAAACAAGCTCAATATTGAAAACTTAACTTCGGAATGTTTCACCTGCACATTTTCCAATCGCATTCTCAGAGTTTGGGGATACTTATTCTTCCACTTACTTCTAGTGTAAGTGTTTTCAGTTTCTCAAGGAATCGAAATGAAATTGTTAATATTCTGTTATATTTATAGACCAACTTAAGAAGACGTAACATCTTGATAACGCTGAGTCGAAGCTCTCAGCCGCCCTGTGCCTGACACGGTGGTGCGCAGCGGGCGCTGCGCTGGAGACCGAGCGCTGTCCCTCTAGACGTGCAGGTCCGCACCAGGGAGCCGGAGACAAAGCGGATTCTTTCAGCGGATACACCGAGAGCCGGACCAAGTCAGGACGCGGAGCAGCCGTCACAGCCCAGCTGGAGACATTCGTGGGAGAAAACCTCAGAGCCGTCGGGGGGGAGCGGGAGCCAGGGACCGTGTGCGCAGAGGGAACAGCGTGGGCACGTAGACGGCCGCGTGTCCCTGTGCGGCAGCGAGACTTCCCACGACCCTCACGCTCATGTGCGGAGCCTGGACGGGACCCTCCGGGCCCCAGGTGGCCACCGGCCCGCGGCCTCGGCTCACCCAGGCCGCCATGGGGTGCTCCGGACGCGCGGTCAGCGGCTGCCCTGCGAACCCAGGGCTCAGGCCCGCAGAGCTGAAGCGGAGTGCCTGCTGGGGCCGGCAGAATGCCGACGAAATGCGGGTGTTTCACGAGACGCTGGCTTTATGCACGGTAACAATAGACTGAGAGACGTTGGCTCCCTACATTCTAGGGAAATAGAACTTCAAGTAGCATTTCCTGCTGCCT
>PVIC010029160.1:0-22717 GCA_004025085.1 Thryonomys swinderianus
TCTTTCCTTGCAGCCTCAGCCCCTCCCCTGCCACCTGTTTAAAGTCAGAAGAGCATGAAAGACAACGTCCCCACCCATGGCACACTCTCTGCCCCCGCCCCCCGCTCCCCGCTCCGCTGCCCCCTCGGCCTCCACACCCTCTTCTCCTGACCCCTTCTTCCAATGAGGAATGCCAGCTAATTCCCAAATGCGCAAGTTGTCCAACTCTGCTTTTAACCCTCAGCCCCTAAACTGGAGCCAGACTTTCACAAGCCTGCTGGATGGACAGTGCCACCTCGTGGACGCCCGGCGGTCCCCTCGCTTCCATCCCTGCAGCCTGTGCCTCTTACCTGTCTTCGTGTCCCTCCCCTCCTCAGCCTCGTCCTCTAGGCAACGCACCGTCTTTCTCCAGTTGGCCGAGGTCAGAAGCCTCCAACTTTCCTTTGTCTGAGCCTCGGCTCAGCTCTTTCCCTTCCCCGTTCTGCCCATCTCCTCTCAGAGGTGACTGTCCCCCGGCAGCTGTCAGAGCTGGAGCTGGCACCCAAGCCAGCCGCAGTGTTCTGGCTCCGCCCTGCTCTCTTGCCAGCCTGGGCTGTGCTTCCCAAGCCTTCCAAGCGCAGAGCGGGTGCCCCCGCAGGATAGGCGTTTCAGGACTCCCGCTGCTGCTACAATGAAACCGTGTGTCACTCTGCACAGGGCTGGGTCAGCAAAACCTCACTGTGCCAAAGACTGAGCACCAGCCCCAGCTGTAGCAGGAGCGCAGGTGACCCTCAGAAATGAAGCCAGGCAGCTATGGACACTGAGGACAGTACAGCTTCTCAGTGAGCACCAGAACCGCAGCTCCATTTAATGTCCTCATGGCATAAGAATCAAAAATGGTTCTGAATTTTTTTAGCCATTTAGAATTGTAGGAACCTTATTTTGTTCATGAGGGAGATGAGAGCAGGCAGGGCCAGGTTGGGCCTGGGCTGCAGTCCGTGCACCCTTGTTAGAAAAGATGGGTTCTCGAAGAGGGCACAGTTCACAATCCATGCACCCACACACACACACACACACACACACACACACACACGCACGCGCGCGCGCACACACACACACTCCCCACTAGAGAAGAGTGCGTCCTGAGAATCTGCCTCTCCTCCGACCAAAGTCACCCTGGGCCAAAGCGGTTGCCCGTCCCCCAACTCCCTGCCCTACTAGGAGACCCAGAGAACTCCCGGGGCCAGCCGAGTGCCCAGTAATCCGTGACCATGGCCGGACCGAGAGCGAGGAGCCTGGCCCCCAGGATGAGGAGACGGGACGCTTCCTTCCCCAGGCCCTCACCCCGGGAAGGCAGCTGGGCCAGCGGGGAGTGACCGCATCAGAGCCAACAGGGCAGTCACGATAGGGCCCGGGACTCAGGCTGCTGGGGGTGAGGAGGCTGCGTTCTAAAGGCCCAAGGCATGCTCCGCGTTCCCGGCCTCCTCTCCGGTCCCAGAAGGACGCGAACTCTACCTTCTTGTAGCCTTCCGTCGGCTGCCGCTGCTCCGCCTGCAAAGATGGTTTTGACATAAATCCCAATGGGACCGTAAATGCTGTCCTGACCCCCAACGATGCTGAAGCCCAGGCCCTGGGGAGAGAAGGAGGAGGTGGGGTTTGAGGGGGGTCTGGCTCGGGGGCTGTCCCAGCTCCCAGCAGGAGCCTGGATGGAGAATGAAAGGGAGGAAGAGCGGCAGGCATCACCTGCCCGTCCATCCATCGAGTCAGTGGGTGGGAAGCTCCCTTGAGACCCCTCTCCCTGCTCCCCGCAAGCATGGATGTCGCTACTTCCCTCTCCCTTCAGCTGGTGATTCTGGTCCAACCGCTTCCTGGCCCTGGCCTCCCTTTACCCATTATCAGATGGTGCTGATGTTGGCTAAGTCACAAGGCTGCGCTCCACGGTAAAAGGCCTTACTTGCCGAGACCCACGAAGACATCCGCAAAAGTGGTAATGCGGTGGTGGCTGCCCTCGCACCCCTTCTCCTGCCTCTTCTGTGCTACACCTCATCCCTCCTCCAAGACAGGCCTCGCTGGGGGCTCCCCACCTGCCCTTGCCCTGCTGTGCTCACTGTCATCCCTGTCACTCACAGAGCCTGAGAAAGATTCCCTGAGGCTCGGCAACGGAGGCAGGCCCTGTTCCCAGCGCTGAGCTGGGGCCTCCCTGAGGAGCTGGATTTGGGGCAGTGACTGGCCCGAAGCCCCAAGTGCATCTTATCGGTCAGTGTCCTGTCTCAGGCAGGTGTTAGGACCCATGCTGTGGGGTGACCCGGCTCTCTGGTCCGCTCCATGCACCCCAGCTGGTGTCAGGCCCTTGGCTCGCAGACTGCCCTGGAAGGGACAGCGGCCATAATGGTGACGCCACAGTGCCTGGGTGGGTTATTTCAGCCAGCAGCCGTGGCATCAGCCCTGGACCACAGAGATGCTATAAGATGCCGGGCAAGTGGGCACAGAGAGGAAGGCTGTGGATGGGATGCCACTCAAGGTAATGGTGTGAGGGCATCAGGAAACAGACACGCTGGCAGAGTAGCACGAGCCTGGGACCACACGAGATAGGGAGGCCTCCAGGCTCTGCCACAGCCCCCAGCCTCAGGCTGGCTGGGACTGTAGCTCCCACACCCCCGGAAAGGCAAGATGGCACCATCATCCAAACCAAGGCCAGGGGCCTGGAAGTTGGGGTCACTGTTAGAGGTCAATGGCTCATTCACAAAGGACCTTGGCAAGTCCTGTGCCCTCCCAGGCCCTCATCTCCATGACTAGGGGAAGCCGTTGACCCCTCCTTACTTCCTAAAGTCCCGCACCATGGTCACTGTCACCTGCTACCCTGGTGCGACCAGTGCATATAGCAGGGGCCGGCCTTCCCTTCTTGCCTGTGTGCTGGGCTTCTTGCACCAATTAACATGTCCTGGGCCCAGAAAGATGATATATTGAATGCACCTTATAATCCAAGCCATTTTTGTCATATTTTCGTGAGTTTGGAACCCGTTTCCATTTTTTTTTTTTTTTGCTTTTTTTTTTTTTTGAGACAGGGTCTCGCCTTTGTAGTTCAGGCTGGCCCTGAGCTCATTATGGTGCCCAGGCAAGCCGCCGCGAACTCAGCCATCCTCCTGTCTCTGCCTCCCGAGTGCTGTTTCCATTTTGATTTCCTTTGATCATTGTCAAAAAAAATTACACATCAAGTTTTTAAAAGTATTTCTATCTAAATTCAGGGTATAGGGAAAGCACTGTGGTTTGGTAACCAGAAAGTGGGGTTCTCCAAGAAAGCCACAGTGGAGATGGGGAGACAATCTTCACTTTGTGATTCAGGGGGCTTCATCTCCACACATTTTTACATCTGCCCACTCCTTCTCCTTCCTCCTTCCTCTTCCCCTCTCTCTCTCTCTGTGTTCCTCCCCATACAAGTACTTGAACTCAGGGCCCTCTCACTACATCCCAGACCCTTCTTATTGTTTATTTTGAGACTGGATCTCATTATGTTACAAAGTTGCTCAGGCCCTTCCTGTTTCAGCCTCCCAGAGTGCTGGGATTACAGTCCTGTACTACCATGTCTGGCTAGATGAAACTTTTTTCCTCCTTTCTGAACTCCCACAAGGCGGCAGGAACAGGAGGAGCCAGAAGGAAAGAGGGCTCCTTTGAAAGATGTAGCACCAATTAAATCCCTACCTCACACCACACACCACACACCAGAATGACTAATTAGATACCCAAAGGAAAGAAGCCATCTTTCTTTATTTCTGCGCCCAGTAGCTTGGGCAGGATGAGGGCTTCACAGCAGCTCGCTTTGTCTGTCCTGTCATTTAGGAGCAGAACCCCTCAGATACAAAGCTGCATGGTTTGCAGACAACGCAAAGGAACATTCAGGATCTCCCACCCCGGTGCCTTTCTTCTCTTGTTTAAATTTCTCCATCTTGGGGAAGTGATGGGGCCTCACGGTTTCCAGACAGGCAGAGTTAGTTCTGACTCTGCAGGAAGCACCAAAAAAGGACAAAAACCTCTGATGCCACTGGCTTATCCATATGTAGCAGGGTGAATGTGCACGTATGTAAATTTCTATGAGTCCAGCTTTCTCCTCCTAACATATGAGCAGCAGAGGTGAGACCAGGACCTATAAATCTTTGTCCACAATCTGGGTTTGCATATCAAGTAAGACTTAGTCTGAGAGCACATCGAACCAGGAGGGAGTCAGCCCACCAACCTGGAGAGTGCTGAGGCAGCTGGAGGGAATTGCACGAGCCCCCTCCCAACATGCCACAGTGCTGAGGCTCTGTCCCCAGCCCCTCGCTGCAGCGCTGTCCCTGTCCCTCTGGGAGGGCCCCTTACCTACCTTGGCCTGGCCCTTCATCAGCACAATGTTTGAGATGACGGAAGCCTGCAGGCCCCCCGCTGGCTGCCCGAGCTGGGCAGTGCTCAGGGACCGTGTCGGCCTTGATGTGCCCTGCAAGAAGGAGTGGGTGGCAGTGAAGTGTGAGGCAGGAGGGCAGAGACCAGTGGCACCGGGACACTGTGGGGCAGGGGCAGCCTGGTGGAAGGAGGAAGCGGGTGGAGAGTGACTTCCCAGGCCACCCACCCAGGAAAAGCCACTGCCAGACACAGGGTGTGGGCAGCAGGGAGGAACCCAAAGACCCAGAGCCTTGGAGCATGAGTGCCTGGGCAGGTGGGCAGCTCTGGGCCCAGGAGAAATGAAGGACACTAGACAGACATGTGCTCAGCTGCCCAGCTAGGCCTGACACCACCTGCTGGTTAGAACTGATGCTTTGGAGTCTCCTTGGGGAAGTGATTTCACCCATCTGTGCCTCAGTCCCCCCCCACCATAAGATGGTTGTTGTAAACATGGAGCAGTTCTGGGCACACAGGAAGTGCCTCATAACATTTCCTGTCACTTTGCCCTCTATATCCCGGGGTGTGGACAGACTCCTGCAAACCCATCAGAGCAGATGCACCAGCCTTTCAGGGTTTGAGATGGCCTGGCCATGCGGCTCTGCTTATGGAGATCTGAGATGCTGTGAGGTGGCACCCGGAGCCTAGGCAGCCGATGCCTGGACTGCACTGCCCTCCTGAGCCAAGACAGAAGAAGCAGGAGCACCCAGGTTTACTTCCTGGTACCCCACCACCTACGATTCAGGTGACCGTGAAGACACCAAATTCCTGCAAGCCTTGGGCTCCACACTTCTAGAGCTGAGGTACGGACAGAACGTGCCTCTGTGGGCAGCACTGTCCTGGCCGTACCACTCTTTGGGTGACAGTTTCATACAAGGATCCACCAAGAACACACAACTTGTTACACGCAGAGAAGCTGGAGTCCACCTTGGCCTCAGTGCTGTCACTGCTGCCCCCAACCCCTCTTAGGAACTCTCTTCTTCTTGCTGGCTTGTGACTGGCCTGTGGCTGGCTGAGTGGTCCTCAGGGGGCCTACAAATACCTCAGACCCCGGAGCGAAGGGCCACTGCAGACCACACATGTCTTTCTACCCTGCAGAAGCAGCCTTCTCTGCCCACAGCACTCCACCTCCTGCAGAGGGCAGTAGGTACGGCAGATGGAGCCAGGGCCCTCTGAGCCAGTTTATTTTATGTGTCAACTTGGCTATGCCCAGAGTGCCAGATGTTATCAGACATCTGCCTGTGTCCATGAGGGTGCTATGGAAAAGATTAATATGTAAATCAGCAGACAAAATATGTCCCTCCCAGTTGGGCCTCAACCAGTCAGCTGGAGGCCAAGCAGCAGCAAGGCCGCGGCTTAGTGCACATGCGAGCTCTCCCTGCCTGAGGGCCCTACACTGGGACCCAGCTGTTCCCTGGCTCTTAAGGATCTGAAGCCTGCAGGCTTTTGGGCAGAAACTGCCTGTCAGCTCTCCTGTGTCCCCAGCTGGCTAAGCTACCCGGAAGATCTTCAGACTTTCCCTCCTCCAAAATGAGCTAATTTCTTACAATAATTCCTCCTCTCTTCACCAAAGGGATTGGTTCCAGGACCCCATGGACCCTGGGATGCTCAAGTTCCTTATACAAATGCTTTAAGTTTCGCCTATAACTTTTCCACATCCTTCCACATACTTTACAGAATCTCTGCACACCCTCCACACCTCCATTACCCAATACAACATCAACGTTAAACCCTAGGGATCCATTAGGGAACAATGACAAGGAAGCCATCTGTCTGTTCTGGGTGCAGAGGCAGCCATTACGGCCCTAACTGTATCTGTGGCCTGCAACTGGCTGCCTCCACCATCCAGGACCGACTGGAGGAGGGGCCCCAGTGGCACTACGCAGTCCATTACTTCTGTCCTCTGGAGATGCCCCTCTAACCCAGCGTCTGAGCACCCCTACCTGTGAGGAGTTGAGTGAGTGGAGGCTCCGCCACGGCACAGCGCTGCCCGTCACCTGAAGGAGACTTTCCTAGGTGGCCACGAGATCCCTAGTCTCCTCCCCTAGGAACCACTGCCCACCTCCATGGCCCTCCGTGCACTAAAACCCCCTCCTGTGGGCACAGGAAGAGAGGAACGGGCGCCCCCTGAGGACATGGAAAACAAGCAGAGGGGTCAGAGGGCTTCCGGCAGAGGAACAGTGTGGAAGGTGGACAGGGCCTCCAGAGACACCGGTGAGAGAAGGAGGGTGACACACCGGGACAGAGGCTACAGTGTGGCCACTGCGGCAGCCAGGGCCCCGGGGCAGGGAAAGGAGAGGCGAGTGTCGCAGGCAGGCTGGGTGACACGCACAGCAGACACTGTGCTTTGCATCCGCGTGGCTCCCAATCTGGAAGCTGGTGTCCCGCGGAGGGAGGGACAGGGGCTCGGGCCGCTCAGCACATGGTTCATATTCTGACCCCTTGGATTTTATGGTGTACAAGTGCAAAGGGCTGCACACCTCACTGTGCCTGTGTGCTGGGCCCGGGGCAGCCGTACACACTTCACAAGGTCCTGTTCAAGTTTGTGGCAATGCTAGTAAAGTAGGTCACCAGGTCAAGGGCAAGTAAATCGCTTTGGATTTAACTTCACGTCCTACCCCGGTGACTTATTAGCAGTGTGAATGGCCATGAAGTCCCCCAGTCATCCAACCTCAGTTCCCTCATCCACCTCCCAGGACGACTGCACTGGCTAGGAAGGGACCCCCCAGGAAGCCTCAGCCCTGCGCCCCCTGGGGAAGCACAGCTCACCCCGTCTGCAGAGAGACCACAGCAGTTGCGAGTGTGTGGCACGAGGTGGCGCTCTGTGGATGCTCTGTCCATGACAACCCCAAAGTGGTTCTTGCCTAAGGTGGGTGCCGCTCAGCCCGCCCTCTCCTCCGAAGTTCAGACTTAAACTTCATGACTTTCTCCCACCCCGCCTTGCTCCCCAGGCCCCCCTCCAGTCTTACCGCAGCCTTTCCCGCAGGCCAGTCCAGCTGCTGGGAGAGGGACTTCCTGTCGCTGCACAGGGAGCTCGGCGGCCTGTCCGCGCACGCTGCTGGTCTCCTGGTCATGGGAAAGTCACTCTCTCCTGTGCAGTAGGGGTTGACACCTAAACCGAGAGAAAAGATACAGGAGATCATTTATGCTCTCAAGATACAAAGTCAACGAAAAACAAAATCAGGGCCCACTGTGGCCAAGACCCTCACTCACAGGCCGCAGTGTGGGCACACACAGCAGGCTGGAGCCGGTGCATGGGCCCGGGGCAGACTGGGCATCGCTCACCCCGTGTGTGTGCACTCTGTCACGTGGGCGCGGATGCTCTCGCTTCACCTCGACCCGACCCAGGACTGACGAGCACCACCCACGAGGGAGGACGCCAGGCTCGGGAAACCACCAAACCCAGGTGGGCTGCCAGCCACGGAGCGGGGGACACAGAGGGTACCCAGGACATGGGACACATAACCCTACCCAGGGACTGCTCAGAGACAGACTGGGTGTGGACTCCTACAGCCTCTGGGACAGACACGCTCACGCCCAGGCAGCCCACACGCGGGCACTCGGGCGCTTCACTCCCGTGAGGGCTAAGAAGCCGCAGAACCTCCAGCTTCCTCTCTGTGGGGTCCTGGCCTTCCCTTCGCCCAACCAGAAACTCTGCTCTGCCGCCACAGGCAGCTGGGAAAGGCTTGAAGGGCTGACTGAATCTACGGCCCAGACCAGTGCTTCCTGGCTGAAGACGCTGTTAGCCACAGGGGCAACGTAAAGTTTTCTGGTAGCTGCCAGGCACAGAAGTGCACACCTGTAATCCTGGCTTGTTTGAAAGCTGAGGCAGGAGGATCTCAATTTTGAGGCCAGCCTGGGCAACTCCATGTAAAAAGACCTTGTCTCAAAACTTTAAAAAACTTTTTTTGTAAGCTAACAATGCAGTTTAGTAGTAGAGCCTCTGAGTTTGATTCTACAGTACTGAAAATAGGGAGGAAGGAAGGAAATTTTGAGTAACACATTAAAAAGGTAAAAAAAAATGAGAAAATTTTTAATGCTGCCCTATTCATCAATATATCTAAACTTCCTTTCAACATGTAAATAATACATAAATGTATGGATGAGATTTTCACCTCATTTCCCCATACTTGGTCCTTAGATCTGTGTCACCCACACTTCTGTGTTCCCCATGGCCGGGGGCCGTGTTCTCCCGGTGTCCCTAGCTGCAGAGCAGAGGCTCTGGTGGACGGCTCCCACAGAAGGAAAATATGATCCCTGCGGCGCTGAGGACTTGCAGGATGGAGCGAGGTTTTGGGTCTGCCGTTGTCCTCAGGACAGGAAAGACCTTCGCTTGTCTATCAGCCAGAGAAAAGAAGCCCCTGGCCAGAGTGGATGAGAAGAAAGAGGACAGAGCGGATGCCCAGGACACCTGCCCAGGACGGCTGCATGCAGCACAGGTGGGCAACACTGGTGACCAGCAGGGACCAACCACTCTGCCCCGGTGGACCAGGTGGGCAGAAAGGCAGAGGGTCTGGAATCCCCAAAGGCGAGGACCCAGGATAACAGAGAGTGTTGGGAGCAGAGGCCAGAGGCTGCAACACCCTATACCTGGTCGCATCATTTATGTGGTATTTAATAGAAAGCAGACCCCCAGTGCCCTGCGCTGACTGTGCGGTGCCGGCAGGGCAGCGACCTCTGGGACTGTCACACTGGCCAGGCCACACAGCAGTGGCTCCTAGGCACCTCAGGAGCCTGCAGGAGGACACTCCTCATTCCTTGCTGGCTCCAGCGCCGTGGACAGAGCCCCAGTGTACACCAGGCCTCCCGCGCTATCTCCCTGGTTCAGTCCACGGCAGCAGAAGATGACCTGGGTCAAAGGATGCCACTCCAGAGAGGGTCATGGAACAGAGAGGCTGCTTGGTCCAACTTGCTCGGGCCACACCCAGCTCTGCCGTGGCACCTACCCTGAGCTCTGGGGACCCCACTCCTGGCATAACTTAGATCCATACAGGAAGAAGTGAATAAGCGTGGCGCCCACCCCCCAAGCGCCCCCGCCCCGTGGTCCTCTCTGTGTGTGCAGCAGCCACCAAGAAACGTGCCAGAGCCGCCCTCGCAGAGGGACAGCGAGGGACAGCAGCTAGGTCCTCAACGCCCAGTGAGTTCGCCGCAAAGTGCTCAGGAGGCCAGGGCGGGAGCCGGAATAAGTTGTGAAACGGAAGCTATATACCAAGACGATTGTGTGGTAGTAAGTGTGAAGTGGAAGGTCTGACCGAATTTTCAAATGGAAAACAAATGGAGCTATAGCTACATAGTGACATTATAAGTTCCTCATCTTTTATTAGAGGAATAATTTAGAAAATGGATTCTCAGTATTAATTACATTTAAACTGAAAGAAAACCAGAAGTGGAAACAAAAACTGAATAAATCTTACAAATCACTGCAAAACTTACATACAACAAGAAGCAGAAAACGAATGGCAGGTTATCACAGAAAGACAATGCATACCATCTTTTGTGAAAGATAAGCAGAATAAACAAAGTACGATAAAAGTGCGGGTCGCCAATGATATCAAATAACACAGTCATCAGCTAGTATTAGAAAAGAACTAGATTTCACATCATATCACGAACTGAAAATATAGATTCATCAAGTTCAGAATAAAAAAATCATTCAAGCCTCAGAAGAAAATATAGCCACACATTTAATAGCTCTTTGTGGAAGAAATTTTCCTACTAAAAAACCAAAAGATGAATAAATTTGACTTAATAAAGCTGGAAATATCTTCATGGAAATAAAAATAACATTATCAAATATCAATTTAACCAAATTAATTATAAGATAATAATCACCCTTATAGGAAAATAGGCAAACTCACCCAAATCAAAATAAACAAATGAAGAAGCTTTGAATTTCACTTGCATCTGGAAGCCCACCATGTCAGCCCTTATGCCCCTATTTCATGAGCATCAGGTCAGTCGTGCTGTGAGCCTGGCAGGAAGGGCACTTGGCTGGGCTGGGCTGGCAGACACTGAATACCAGGTCTGAATATAGGGCTGGGAACCCGGATGGGCAGAGGCAGGAAGAGAGGCCACCATGAATGCTGGGAGTGTTACCCACCCACGGCCTGAGGGGTGAGTGGAAGAAATGTGTTAGCAGAGCCCAGGGAGGCCAGGTCCTAAGGAGCCGCTCAGGCCGCTGCCCACACCAATGCGGTGGGGGTGGGGGTGGAGAGGGAGCAGCCCCAGCTGTCTGTCCCGCGGCCTGCCTCTGTGGGTTGCCTCTGTGACCACAAGCAGCAGAAACCACAGATCCCTGTGCCCAGGTAACACATGTGGTTGGCTATGAAGAGTCTCTGCTTTTGGCTCCTGCCAGTTGAAAGTCTTAATTTTGAGCACAGCTCCTGCAATTTCATTTTACAAAGAGTGCTACAACATGTGTTACTGGTCCATTGAGGCAGGCAGGAGTGGCAGATGGATGGGAAATGGGGTCTCTCAAAGAAAAGCTGCAGAGCAAATATTTTTTAAAATTATAATTCAGTGTGGCCTAGGATGGAAGAAATAGGTGTTCATGCACACTGCTGAAGGGATATTAGCTACCAACATCATTCAGGCGGTGCAGAGCTGAAGCCTTAAACTATGTCTGCGTTTTGACCCCAAATTCCATTTCTAGGAAATTGTGCTAGTGGGAAAAAGTTAAAAATTTGTGATTAAAAAGATTCAAAAAACAGTAGGTTATTAATTGCGGAACTGCACATCCTATGACAGAATGCTGTGAGGTTGAGAGTGTGGAGGAGACTTTCCTGAGTCACACCGATTGCTAGTTCTGGGAACAGGGTGCAAACCCAAGACAGAGACCTTAAGCGTGTGACTCGCAGCCCCACAGCAGCCCGCAGGATGCTGGCTCCAGCACCCCGCATGAGGCCAAGGCCCAGCTAGGATGCTTTTTTATTCCTTGCATAAAATGGCACGATGTTCATGTAGAACCCACTCACGTCTCCTGTGTATTTCACATCACCTTTCCATTGCTTGTAACACCCGATGCAATTGAAATTTGCACTAGTGACTGATATTCTGCACTATTTAGAGGACAAGGACAAGAAAATAATCTGCACATTTTTTCATATATTTGCTATCCATGGGTATGTCCTTCAAGGATTCATGACTCTTTCAAACAAAATTCACACATAAATGTAGCTCTGTGGTCTCAGTGAAAAATTGAGGATACTTTAAATGACTAACAGGAGGGAATTGGTTAGGGAGATGGTGTGCTCTGAGGTAGAAGGTAGAGCAAGGACAAGTAAATAGCAGGAAGCCATGGCGTAAGGAACAGCAAAAGCAGACCGAGCAGGCACAGCTATGTCAAAATCTCCAAAAACCGATACATCACCCTATTCCCTGACACCCCCAGAGATGTGCCAGCCTAAAAGCACATCACCCCAGCACACATCCAGCCACATCTGTTTGCAGTTTTGACCTATCAGTGGCCTTGGACACCAGGACAGTTTCTCTAGAGACCTTGTAGGGTCAAAACTCCCCCTCCTGGAAGCTGGACCAAATCAGGCATCCAGTCAGGCCATGACTCCTGTCTGTCCCTAGCCATAGATTTTCACATGACCTCAGACCTATAAGGAGCAGCGCTGTCCCTAGTGGGCTGTGAGAGCCTCTCACTGGCCACTCCCACCTTGTGACGCCCACCTTCCTGCTCTTTCACTTTTATCAATCCTACTCTTTGCGCGGTTCAGTTCTTTGGGTTACCAAGAACCCAGAAACAAACCCTCTGCACCCTCCAGAACACAAGTGCTCTTCTCTTCATAGCAACCAGGACTCTTGAAGTTTTCCAGCCTCAGCCTCCACCACTTAACAGCTGAGGTGACAGAGATCCTGGGTAAAAGAAAGCTGCTTACTCAAGACAAAAGCCCATGTTGGAAAAAAGAAGCAGAAGAAAGCCCTAGCCTCCTCAGGCCAAGTCTACGCACTCTGGCAAAAGGAAGCCATCTAGAAAGGTCATCAAAAGAAAGCTGTCTGTCTGGAGCAGGCATCTAGTAGAGGTCACTTATCGAAGCCTGGAGAGGAGGCCAGTGTGCAGCCCTCGGCCAACCGGGGTGTGCACACACAGTGAAGAACTTCTCAGTGAGGCAAGGAGGCCGCCCCCTTGCTTTGTCCCATGGACTGGAGAGCTTGTGCTTCCCGCATTGTTCACACAGCTGCTCGTCAGAGCAGCCGCCGCTTCCAGGCACTTACTTGTGGAGTTGCTGCGGGCCCTCTGGTGGCAGGCTTTAGGAAACAGGAAGTTACTACTCAGTGCTTCCGGTTTTCCAGGTTTTTCTTTAGAGGATGCTGTGGATGACTCCTGAAAAACAAATGCCATCTTTTCTTTAGCAAATCAGCTAGAACAGAAAAGTCCACTTAGAGAGATGGATTCTGATATGGACCCCGGAAGCTCTGGCTCCCCCACAAAAATGACACACTGTGAAGACATGAACTTGGGTTTGCTCTTATCCCATCATAAACTTATACCCATTCATTTAATAAACATCTCGAGTAAATAGATGTTATAAAAATGTTCAACTAATGCTGAAGCTGAACTTAAAAACAAGTCCTCCCCAGCCTTGGGCAGCCCCACCCACACCTCCACATCGTCCTCTCCCCTGTAGCTGTAACTCCTTGTTCTGGTGCACATAAAATGAACAACTATGTCCTGAGAACAACGTTTATGATACTCTGTCCTATATGATTTGTGACACTGTCTTCTTTCAAGGCAGTTACAAATCTATTCTTGTCTATCCTTGTCTTTGCTGTTCCAGTAAACTCACTTGCTACATCACTGGAAAAAACAGTCCCTTCAACAAAAATGTATAAAAGCTAGAACTTCTCTTTGTTCAGTGCTCAGCCATTTTGGACAGAGTCCATTGAGCCATTATATACATCTTAAATAAACCCTCCTGATTCCCACTTTTTCTCTCTTGCCTCTTGGAATTCTGCAACATTTCAGTTGACACTGAATGAATATGTCAGCTATTGGGTTCAGGTTCATCATTAGACAGATTTCTATCAGTAAAGACTTAATTTAGGACCCAGAAAACACATGCCTCTTCCTTGTGTAAGATGAAAATCTGAGGCAGTCTTTACTCCCTCTCCTCATCTTGTGATTTTAGGAACAGAGGGGTCATGGGGATGGAGGTTGATAATGAGGATGAAGATATTCTTTCCCTTCTTTTCCTGGAACTGTTTTTCTGTTTTATAACTTTATTAGCTACAAATATGTTGACTTAATTTTTGTGTTAAATTGGTTTTGTTACTTACTGCCATAATTTTCAGAAATGTGTATAGATTCTTTCCAGAAAGCTACAAAGTGTGACTGAGAATTATAATGAATGTTTAAAATAGTTTTAAAATATGCATTCCTGTAAAAGACACCTTGTTACTATTTCTCTTCAAAACACTCCTTCTCATTTTGGACACACTGAGCTCATTTCTTGCCACTTTCTGAGAAAGGCCTGGGTAGCCCCCTTTTTTCAAAGGTATGTTGTCATGGCTGCCTCAGTGTCCTGAACAGATTCAAAACACTTATCTTTCCTTGTTATTTTGAATTTGGGGAAAAATCAGAATTCATCCAGTGCCAGATCCACTGAATAAAGGATGCACCATAATGTTTCTACAAGTCTGCTTTGCTGTCGAATGGCACTGGGCAGAACCATTCACCTTGTATTTGATCACATCTTGTAAAAATATGAAAGAGTACTTCCAGAACTGTTTCCGAAAGTGGCAATATTGTAATGATGGGATAAACGTAGTCAAACCTCTGGAGAACCATGGCAATGTGTTACAGGAATAAATATTTTAATAGAAATATTCACCATGTATTTTGATCACACTCACATCGGATAGAAATCTCTTTAACCATAGAATGTCTTCCCATGGCTGGCACATTTGAATGATTGGCTGAGTATGGAATCATTGGGTATTAAAGGCCTTGTAGAACTTAGAGGTCCAGTGTGGAGCGTGCTGGGGCACCTGGCTTCCTCCTCTGCCTGACTTGAGCACCCTCTAGCATGTGGGCAGTCAGGGCTAGACTCCCCCGTGCCAGGTGGGTCCAGGCTCCAACAAACTGTTGTCGTTCCCAGAATGGAGGGAGGACCTACTTTTCCCCCTCTGTTCCACATAACCCACTGGCACCTCCACCCTGACACTGTGATCAGGTTGGCCTTGGGTACTCTGCCAACTCTGGCCCACACTTTTCCCAGACTTTTGCCTCCCTTTGGTCAATGGCAAGTGACCGGTCCACTGTCACCTGGACTGTGTCACACAGAGGTTCTCTTGGGGCCCCGTGTGGCTAGCCCTTTTCTAGGGCTTCCTGTTCTACAGGCATTTATGTCTATTTGCAATTTTCTTTTGAATTTTGGTAAAAATTTCTAACAGGTAAAGGAGTTAATCAGGTGTACTAAGTAGCAATCTGAAGCCAGAAGTCCACTCATACCCTTTCAAAGAAGAAATTATGTCCAACTCTGACACAGGGATCCCACAGGAAGCTACGCACCAATCCTCTTTGATTTCTAATGAAGTAATGTTTAAAACCAGAGAATCCAACCTGACTGGCTCCTAGATGTTCATCTTTCTTTTTAGCAGCAGATGGCGCTATATTAACTTGAACCAAATTACATACCTTCAACCAAACTAGCCAGGATAGGTTCTATATTTCCAATATTTGATATAATGACTACCTATGTTTCTTTGTACACTGTAATTTTCAAATCATATACCTTAATTACAGTAGCCTGGTGAGGTCATGTCCTGATTCTAATCTCAAAACTTCCCTCTGAAAGCCAGGTATGGTGGCTCACTCTTGTAATCCTAGAACTCAGGAGGCAGAGGCAAGAGGGTTGCTGTGAGTTCAAGACTGGCCTGGGGTACATAGCGAGCTCAGGGCCAGCCTGAACTACATAGCAAGACCCTGTCTCAAAAAAATTTTTTTTTAACTTCCCTCTGGTGTTGTTTTCTCTTCCTGGTGTGCCCTGTGAGACTCTGGGAGCAAGTGACACAGGTTGTGACTTCAGGGAATGCTGAGATGCCCCAAATATGGAGGGGACCCCCCCAGTGCCCCGAACTGGTCTGCTCATCTGAGAATCAGTACTACAAAACACCCTTGAAATAGACATTTCCCCAAGTATCTAGCAACATGAAAATAAGTGAACAATTCAGGCACATATTAAGCCTGCTAAGCATCTTTAAAGATACTTAAAAATAATATTTATAAAGAGTTTTTGCAGCATAAATGTGCTTGTACTATCATGGTAGGTCAAAAAGATGATAAGATATGATATGATACAATACAATACGATACGATATGAACAGAATCTGAATGCAAGCATGTAAAATACACATTAAAAATAACTGGAGGTAGGGCCGGAGGGTTAGCTCAGTGGTTCCGGCGCCTGCCTCGCAAGCATAAGGACCTGAGTTCAATCCCCGGTTACCACATATAATGCTGGGCGTGGTGGCTCATGCCTGTAATCCCAGCACTCGGGAGGCAGAGACGGGAGGATTGCTGAGTTCGCGGCGGCTTGCCTGGGCACCATAGTGAGCTCAGGGCCAGCCTGAACTACAAAGCGAGACCCTGTCTCCAAAAAGGAAAAAAAAAAAATAATAACTGGAGGTAAATGGACCTAAACAGTAACACTCAGTCATTCAACAAATGTTTGTTAAGCACTCGCTATGCACTGGCCCTGAGGAGATGGCAGCAAGGAGACTCAGGCTCCTGCTCTCATGAATCAGCAGGAGTGTGTTCAGGTGATGGGATTACAGCTACATTTCTTTTTACACCTTTCTGTATTCCCCATGTTTTTTGTTTTTGTTTTTTACAGTGAATACATGTGTCTTTTATAGTCAGACCAAATGTAAATTATTTTTCACATTCGGTCCTCTTATCACGTTAGTAGATTTAGTGTATGTTTGTTGTTAAAATTTTTCCCCCTCTTTATGAAGTACCATGTCCACAATATAACTTGGACACTGGCCCCCAATCGCAGGCGGGAGGCTCCCCCAGACTCAGAGGGAGCCTTCCCCATTGCAGTCCCCAGTTGTCCGCTTCGGTGGCGTTAGAAGCAGAGATGGTTGGGGGGGGGGGTGGCTGCTGCAGGAAGAAAGCGAGTGACCGACAGGGAGGTGTCAGCAGCGAGTTTCTAGCACACAGATGAAAACCCAGCTGGCGCCCTGCAGTGCCGAGGCAGAGTGTGTTTGCACCTTCTATTTCTATGAGCCATCGAGGAGGGGCCAGGACTCATCCACGCTCTTGAACCCCTGCTGGGTGTTCAGTCTTCTCTTCCTCAGAACTTCGAGCCGGATGGTCTCACGAGCAGTGGGCTGGAAGAGAGGGTCACGAGACCCACGGCAGTGGGTCCCTGAGAATTCCGAACTCTTGGCCTCCTTGTGCACCCTCAGTTTCCTCTTTTGCGAGCAGGTGGAGCAGGCCAACTGCTCTTTGTGGTCCCTTCCAGCTCTGTGCCTCTGAACGAACTGATTATGCTGTATAGAGGGCTGCTGGCTCTCTGAAATGGTCTCCACGTCAGAAAAAAGATCTTCCTCCCTCAGCCTCCAGAGGAGCCTTGCCAGTCTCAGGCAAGGGTGTCCTGGGCATGGCGGTTTTGCATCAAAGGAGCCTCTGTCTTGACCCCACAAACATTAGCCCAGCATGCCACCCCCCCCTCCCCCACACATGCAACAGAGTGCTTCTGTTTCTGCTCCCAAGGCGGGACTGATCCCTAGCCCCAGGGTTTGTCCCTGAGCTCAGGGAGCTGGAAAAGTCCCTTTTGAATACATTTCCTCCCATTCTCTTCAGAGACCGCAACCCTGGACACCCGTTCTGTGGCTCCTGTACCCCATCATTGTCTGGGTGGCCGTCTCTCCATTTCCCAGGCCCAGTGGCAACCAAGTAGGGACAGAGGTCAACTGTCCAGAAAGCTCTTTGAGTGTTCTTTTCAAAGTTAGGGTCACACACACAGCTGCTGAAGCTAAACAGTGAACCCTAAGGAGCAGAAAGTGCCCTAATCCCTGCGTAACTAGGGAAAGAAGATGTAGGATTCTCATGTCCTATGAGCAAGAGGATGCTAGAGTCTCCACTTCTCCTTGAGGATTAAAAGGTCTCCTACTTCACTAGGAGTGTTGATTTTTGTGTGTGAAGCCCTGGCTAGCATCACTCGTCACTGACAGAAGCTTGATGTTTCTGGCGTTTACCGGCTACATTTCTTTAACACAAACCTTCCCATTTTCTCTTTGATCTGAGATGCGGTAATGGTTCCAGTCTAGGGAACCACAAATATAATTCAGCTGTCTTGACTGAGGCTGTTTCCTGTGGTTGAGCTGATCGTTCAGCTACAGGCTTTGATCTTCGGTCACAAGAATGAACAAACAGGGCCCAGCAGATCGGCCCCAGGATGGCTGCATGGTCATGTAGGATGATGGGGCCACCACAGCTTGTGGTGTGGAGGGGAAGGGTGGGAACCAGCTCCTCAGATGCCCTCTCTTTACATCCCTCAAATCCTCATGCAGACATAACCATGGTCATCAGATCCTTATGAGTTCACCTCTCAATCATCTTACCTGCCAGGCCAAAGCGCAACATAGTCTTTCTGGACTGGGCTATTAAATGGCCTAGAGTGTGAAGGTAAACTTCTTAAGAAGATTTTTAAGAAATGGAGTTGGGACAACCAGATATCCACATGCAATAGGATGAGGTTGGATTCCTCTTCCAAACCATACATAAATAGTAATTCATATAAGGGCTGAGTCTGTAAAGTTCTTAGAAGGAAAGACAGGATTAAATCATCATAGCCTTGGCAGGTTTAGAAAAGCCATCTTATGAGCCGGAGGGTTAGCTCAGTGGTTCCAGTGCCTGCCTCACAAGCGCAAGGTCCTGAGTTCAATCCCCGGTAACCACATACAATGCTGGGCGTGGTGACTCATGCCCACCAGCAATCAACACAACATACCACAGTGCTGGGCATGGTGGCTCACGCCTGTAATCCCAGCACTCGGGAGGCAGAGACAGGAGGATTGCTGAGTTCGAGACTTGCCTGGGCTACACAGTGAGCTCAGAGCCAGCCTGAACTACAAAGCGAGACACTGTCTGAAAAAAAAAAAAAAGCCATCTTAGATATGGAACTAACAGGACAGATGACAAAAGAGAAAGATACATAATGAGCTTTATCAAAACTTAAAACTTTTGAACTTCAAAGGATGTCATAAAGTAATCTGCATATCTGTAGAAAATATGTGCAATACAATAAATCTGATAAGGAAGTTGTAAATCTAGACCAGGTGAAGAACTCTTACAGTTCAGTGATAAAAGGACAAATAACACAATTTTTAAAATAGAGTCTGAACAGATGTTTTGCCAAACAAGACACATAAGAATCCTGAACATACGTAGAAAAAAGTCAACATTGCGAGCTGTCAAAGTCATGATAAGATGCCACTTCACACCCCTAGGACGGCTGTGGTCACCCCTGCTCCAAACCCACCGGAACAGGGAGAATATAAAAAATGACACACTCACACATTTGTCATAGAGGTGTAAAATGCTTCTGCTGCTCTGGAAAAGAGTTTGACAGTTTCTAAAATGTGAATATAGACTTTCTACCATCTGGCAATGCTACTACTACTAGGTATATACCCAAAAGAAGTGAAAACAAATACCTATATGACAACTCACACAAAAGTCTCCAAAGCTGCCTTATTCATAATATCCGAAAGGCAGAAACAACACAAGTGTCTACACTGGTTAATGGCTGGATAAAATGTGACAGGTTTGCATACTAGGATGTTCTCTGGCAATGGAAAGAATACTGCTACGAGTCGCAACACCAGAAACTGCAAAATGGGACAGGAGATGAAAGAGGACAAGCCCAGGTGACCCCCTACGTGGCCCTTCAGAACAGAGAAATCTGGAGAGATGGAACGCGGATGAGGAGCTGATAGGTAGGGATGGGGCAGAAGTGGGAGGCTTGGAGAGTGATTGCTAAAGGGTTGCGATTTCTTTTAGAAGTCAGGACAACATTCTAGAGCATGTCCGTGGTGGAACAATTTTGTAACTATATCAGGACCATTTAATATTGTACCTAATGGTTGAATTGTGTAATATGTGAGCATTTCCCTAAAAAAAACCATTGAAAATGGAATTTTCAACCATCCAATCCTCCTTTCCTTGCCTGCAGTCTTTTCTCCCCAAACCCCTCTGCTTTCTGCCTCCAGCATAATTTTACAAACATGGAAATGCTACCGCAAACCCAGATGTCTCCTGGGCTCTTTCTCTCTCTGACACTCTGAGTAGGCCCAACCTCCTGTGCTCCCAGATGTCACATTTCCTACTAGGGGACCCTGTCTGTGTAGTGACCCGTCCTTTTCCCCTTCAGTCTACTGGAACCAATGTAGGTGTCACTACCTTTGCCTTGATGATACTGAACAGCTGTCCTCTGAGAAGACCATGGATCTCTCTGCCTATTAGACCCCAGGAAATTTAAAAACCTCAGTGGGTGTCCATTACCTGTTTTGATACCTGCTGAAATAAGTTCTTCATTACTCTTTTTTTCTGCCTGTTCCTATAGACTACTGATTCAGATATGTTATAGAATTGTGCTGCCTAACTTAGAAGAGTTTTTACTGTATAATTCTGGAGGGATAGCTCCCTCAATGTAAAGACAATTCTAGAGAATATTATTTAAACACAGGTTGGTCTTTGCTCTCCAAAACAGCATCTGTACTTTTATTTATTGAATAGAAATGCTCCCCAGTGGAGGTTTTTGTTTTGCAGTAGTACATGGGTTTTTAATCAGATCATGCCCAGTGAAACCCTAGGAGAATCACACAGTGAGCATCGAGAGTCCTCGTAAGTCCAGCTGGTGACAAGTAGTACCAAGCTGCTCCCCAAGGATTTTTCAATTCTCTGTCTTTTCGTATTCTCTAAATTCATTAGGAGAAATAATTGGATAAGACACATAAATATGTCTGTGCAAAGATGTCCATCATCACAGAGCACCAGAATGCCCTGGAGGCAAGATGTTCAGTGGCGGGGCCGTGGCCACTGGGTGAGGAGGGACACTTCTCTTTCTGGCTTATGGTAGGTGAGGCGCCTTGTCCTTCTGCATGTGCAAGGAAACATGTCAGAGAAGATGGAAATATATCGCTGAGACAGCAAATAAGCCAGGACTTCATAGGGGTCAAAAAGCAAATAAAAGCTTCCCTGACATATAAGCAGGGCCGAAGCTGGCATTTTGGCTGAACTTGAGCTTCGTGTGCCTAGTCTTACAGGATACAGAAGCAGAGAAGCTGCAGTTCCTTCCCAAGATGAGGAGCTTAAGAGAACAGCAAGAGGAGCCCTCAAAGGATTATATCCTCACTTTAAGCATGAAATGGAAATAAACACATGCCACCCTCAGGAAGTGAATGAAAATTCTGAGTCTGGAAATGGCCTGGAATGCAAGGGAGAATCCCTCTGAGGATTCACAGTCACCAGCCCACTCTATCAAGAGTGACAACTGTGACTCGGGCTGTGGGGACATCTCAGAAACCTCTAGACAGGCATTGGTTTGAAATGGCTCCAGGCCGCTGGGGCCCCAGCGGAGGCAAATTGACTCTTCTCTAGAAGTGTTGACTTAAATCATAAATAGTTCCACAGACAAAGTGACAGGCCCTAAAATCTCTCAGGAAAAAAGTAAAGCAAAACCCACGGAAACAAGGGAAAGAGCTATAAAGACACATGACAAAATGAGCCCTGTAAGGAGCACACATGTAGTGAGAAGACATAGAATGCAAAAGGAGTGTATTTAACTTTAAAAAAAAATAAAATGATAGAAAAGCTTGAGGGATAACTGTGAAAGTTTCCTAGCAGACCTGAAAAAGAATCCAGAGATTTAAAAATAAAGTTGTCAATATTCAGAAATAAATAGATCAAACAAGGTATTAGACGTCGCTGAGGAGAAGGTAAGAGAATCAGAATAAAGATGAGAAAAAATACTCAAATGGGAGCACACAGACATGTCAGAGAGGGTGACAGGGCCTAACGTATCGTGAACAGCATCAGAAGACTTTCTAGGCCTTGTGGAACGCGTGAAATCATAACCTCACACGACCTAACACATCTCGAGTAAGATAAATAAAATGCAAAGCAGTCCCAGAAAAAATGCCTGGAAAAACAAACGCCAAAACACACACAGGATCTTAAAAGCAGCAGCCTGGAAGAAATGTCAGACTCTCTTCAAGTGTGAAACAGTAATTGAAAATTCATTTCGCATCAGCAGGCATCTAAGTAAAAGCAGAGTGAAGCAATTAATTAAAAATCACATATATAGACAGGTGTGTGTGGTTAAAATCAAGACTAAAGTTAGGGTACACAGAAGCCAGACAAGTGCTAACCAAGGTAAAGCTGATGGTGTTTTATCAACAGGGTAGATTGAAATAAAAAGAGTTAAGAAATCAAACTGCTATATAATAGCAGCTTTAAATCATGGAGACAGCAATTCTAAACTTGTTCATACCTCAAACCAGCTTCATAAAGCATTGTATAGCTAAAAAAAGAAGGTAGAGCCTGAAGTGTTTAATCGTCCTTCATAAGAATATGATAAATCAAGCGGACAAAAATCACAAGTATACTAAAGGGATATTGTCATTTCAAACATAAATACTTTTGAAAATAATCACCTTCAAAATCATAAAAAAATTTTCAACAGTGGCAAAGAACTGGAATGAAACATATGACACTTTCTGACCCATCGTAATCAGCTGCAGGACGTTAAAGAAGCTGACTTCATACAGAAGACAGAAAAGCTGCTGCCAGAGCCTGGGGTGGACAAAGCCAGTCGGGGGCGGGGAATGAGGGTCTCACTAGCGACACCTAGTGGTGATGAGCCGCGGTTAAAGTGGTGATTATGCTGATCATAAAACAGCACAAAACTCCACGTGGACCAAAGTGGTGCGGAATTGGTGTTTTTGATGTGCATGTAGGTACCTGAGATGTAGCCACCAGGGAAACTCAGTGAAGGAACACGAGCCCTTTCTGTACACTTTCCCACCCCTCCTCCCGGTGAATTTTTAGTTACTTTGAAAGAAAAAAAGGTTTAGCCAGATATGGTGGCCTACACCTGTTATACCAGCACTCTGGGTGACTGAGCCTGTAGAATCTGAAATTCATCGCTTCTCGGCCTTTTGGCTAAGATCAAGTGTAGAATCTGAAATTCAAGCCCAGTCTGAGCAACTTAACTTCATGAGACTCGGTCTGCGTATAAAAAAATAAAAAAGAGTGGAGGTGTAGCTCAGAGTGAAAGCCCTGAGTTTTCTTTACGGTATAGACGCTCCTCGTTTAATGACCAAGTCC
>PVIC010029161.1:0-22725 GCA_004025085.1 Thryonomys swinderianus
TTTTTTTTTGCTTTTTGGAGACAGGGTCTTGCTTTGTAGTTCAGGCTGGCCCTGAGCTCACTATGGTGCACAGGCAAGCCGCCGCGAACTCAGCAATCCTCCCGTCTCTACCTCCCGAGTGCTGGGATTACAGGCGTGAGCTACCACGCCCAGCATTACATGTGGTAACCGGGGATCGAACTCAGGTCCTTACACTTGCGAGGCAGGCGCCGGAACCACTGAGCTAACCCTCCGGCCCCCATGTAGACATTTTTGATACAACACTCCAAACGCACAGCAGTTTCCCTGCGCGTCTGACTTCCACTCTCACGGCCATAGCGCCTTTCTGAGCAGGCCTGAGTGTGCCGAGCCATTGCCAGGGAGAGCAGACCACGGGAGTATATGTTGAAACAGTGCTTTGGAGGAGGATGCCGGCAGGACAGTGGTGAGTTCAACTTAAGAACAAAATGGCTGTTTCACTTCCAACACTGTATCAATCCTGTGATGTTATGAAAAGCAGAAAGAGTCATCTGTCTGTACCCCTTGGCATGAATACTACTGTCCTATGAAGAAGGGTTTGTTGCTTTCATTTCATAGACAAGGAAGCCAAGCAGAAGATGAGAGAAAGACAGTGGAGAAGTCAGTGGAAATCCTTCTGCAGGGAACCCACATTCTCAGTCTGATAGAACAGTGCTCAGAGTAAAACTTCACTCAGACTTACCTTTAGAACTTTCACGTAGAGAGATCAGGAAAAACCATCAGTTACCACAGTCTTTGGTGTGCCTCCCTCTCCAAGAAAGCCCTAGGCAGGTGAGCTTCTCTGTTCTGCTCCCTCACACGTCTCTCCCCTGGCTGGTGCACAGGGAATGGGCCATGAAGCAACCCTTCCTCTCACTCAAGCCTGGAAACTCCTTCGCCCCCTTCTCAACTTTCAGGTCAGGCCATTTCCTTCGTGGCCCCTTGCCTGGTCCTGGCTTAGGTCGGTGTGCTGCGACACGCAGAGGAAACCTCTAGCACCACTGTCTCCAGGAGAAGGAGACTCTGAGGCCCCAGAACAGGCTGAAAAGAGAGGTACTGGGAGGTGGTGGAAGTTTTGGCCCTTCTGATATCATTCTCAAACATTCTCAAACATTGTCTCAAGTGTGTTTATCTATACACAGCATGAGGCACCTGAAATATACAGGTTGATAAAAAAAATATAGGATCAAGATGTGATATCTTTATGTACCAGGAGTCTACAATGAATATATGTGTCACAAACACATACACAAGGTAAAAAAATTTATAAAGATATGTTCATAATATGTCATTTGGAGAGCAACTTATTCCAGTCTTTCAATAGGTCATTTGAATAGGTAGGAACACACAGGTGAGATGAAAAGAAAGAAAAACTAACACTTTCTCAGCAGATCTTCAGGATCTATTCTGATAGAAGAAGAAATTTGTAAAAGAAAACAAAGAAAGAACAATGATAGGCTTCGAATTGCAGAAGCTTCGAATGTACATTTTTATCTTCCTTTTTTAGATAGATCACACTTTTCCTTTAAAGCTCTAAAGACGACCAAGTGACAGGTTCCTGAGATTTATTTAAAAGGAAGTTGGAGCAAGGGACCTCTCCAGCCCTCACCCTTCAGGGCAGCGAGCCCAGTGTTCGCACACAGTGTCGTTCTTGCCGTGCCACTGCTGTGTAGGCTGAATTAGGCCCATCTTGTACAAGGGGAGGCTGACACTTGACCTGGTTAGGTAACAAAACCTTCACTCCTAAGACAGGAGAGGATGGGGCTGGGGTGGTTGACTGCTGTCTGTGGAAACAGGAAGTTCCTACTTGCTCTTTGATGTTTCTTTTTTCTGCTGCCCAGCTTCTGGCTGGATGGACCTTGGGGAAGCAACACACACGTATTGAGCACTTTCAAGGTGCAAAAGTTTTGCGAGATTACAAAACCTTATAGGCAGAGCTCTTCATCCTCATGTTGGTGACAGGATAATTTTGATACAAATAACAACCTGTGCCACATGTTGAGTGAAGACTAGTCCCTGCTGTGAGAGAGAAGAGAGGGCCCAATGGTTTGGTTTGCTTGAGCAGAAAGGATGAGTGTGAATATCCTAGGGAGAGGGAGGGGTGCTGATGGAAACTCAGTGACCCGAGGCAGGGGTGCAAGGTTGGGATGCAGAACAACAGAGCCGATGCAGGGTGGAGAGCGGAGTCCCAGGAAGAGGGTCTGGGAGGGGGACAGAGGACGGGGTGCACAGTTAGGTCAGCAGGAGACAATATGTCAGTGTGCGCATGCCGAGTGTGTGTGTTTGTGTGTGTGCATACGTGAGTGCGCATGTGTTTACAAGTGCATGCATATTTGGGCTCAGAGCCGGTTTGGAGTTGGTGACCATGCTTACAAATCAGGATGGAAATGTGGAGGCACCATTTGTCTGGAACCCAAGAGGCAGGCCCTCTGGTCCCAGTGCTGCTGCTAGCCGGAAATGCAACTTCAGACCAGTCACCCAACTATCTGAGCCTCCGTTCCCTCAGCTACAAGGCCCAGAATTAGGCCTGTGCCACATCAGTAATTCCAAGACTTCCTCATCCCTCTCGTTTTTTATTGATTTCTCCCCATCTTCAGCTCAAGGCACTGGAAAAATTTAGCTTTGGTTGACAAATATCACTTTTTATTTTGTTTTGGTTTGTTTTTGAGGAACAGCTGTTTCATCCCATGAAACCAGATAAGCCTGTTATTGCAAGAGGGAAAAACAAAAAATCTGAATCATTGTTGGAGAACTTTTAAACCATACACCCAAATTAACCCACGTGATTTGGATGATAGCCAGATCATTTCCTCCACTACCCACTTACTTGGTTTGCTGACATATTCTTTTTTTTTTTTTTTTTTTTTTGAGACAGGGTCTTGCTGTGTAGTTCAGGCTGGCCCTGAGCTCACTATGTAGCCCAGGCAAGCCTCGAACTCAGCAATCCTCCTGTCTCTGCCTCCCAAGTGCTGAGATTATGCTGACATATTCTTTGATGTGACGCCCACCCCCATCCTGTTAGGGGAATCCACAGAAAAGGCCTAGGAGCCTCCAAGCTTCATTTGCTCTCATCATGCCTTTGGGCTGTTCCACATCACACAAAGAACTCAGGAGCACCCCAAACCCCAGCTGCTAGCCCCTCATCCATCTCCAGATCAGCAAGAGGTGCACTACTGCCAAGCAACTGGCTTGACTCTACCACAAGGACCCTGTCACCTCCAATGGCCTCATTCCCTCTTCAGTCAGGGCGACTGGAAAATCCAGGGCTGAATCCAGGTCAGACTCTTACAACTGCGCTTGCCTCACTGCAGTGCCTCACCTCTCTCTGGCTCTGCCTCCTGTGCCTTTAGTCTTTCTTAGCCTCATTTTTTCTTCATCTTTTTAGTTGATTTGATCTTCCTGAATTATATGCATTTGGTTCCTTAAATGCCTCTGGAAACAAGGAGGTTTAGAGATAAACAGCAATTTAAAGCTTTGTTTTCTAGACCGGGTCAGCAAATGATAACCCACTGACAAAGTCCAACCACCAGCTATTTTCAGGTTTAGAGTAGTTTTTGCATTTTTAATAGGTTTGGAAGGAAAAAAGGAAGATCTTATTTTCAAAAGTTACCTGAAATTCAAACTTCGATGTTCATAAATAGGTGTATCGGGCCACAGCCTGTACACTCGTCCGCACATGGCCAGTGGCTGCTGTCACTCTGCAGTAGCCCACTGTGGTGGTTATGGTGAAGCCCAAAGTGGCCCTTGAACCTAGAATATTTACTACCTGGTTTTCACCAGAAAAGATCACTGGCGCCTAAATTAGGGCTTCACTTCACATCTTTTTATGTTCCTTCTGCCAGTGTTAATATTGCAAAATTGCTCCAAAAACTAGATATTTTCTCCATCTTCAGTCTAGATATTTTGGGGATTTTTTTTTCATTAAAACTACTCCTTGGTGTATCTTAACCTTGACTCAGGTGTATATTTTCTGTCTGTTCGAGTTCAGTGTTCGGAAATAAAGATAATCAACTTTCACCCTCTTTGAAATGACTAGAGGACCCTGTCGGGTGACTATGTCACAGTCACTAATAAAATGAATTTTTTCGTTTTTATTTTTGCTGAAAATTCTAAGCCAACAGAAGTTTCCGTTCACTAAACTGGCATACTTTATACCATTCCCAAACTTTTTCCTCTGGCTTCTTTTCAACTGGTACATGTATTTGCATATTTGTTGAATCCTTTACTCTCCTGGTCAACCTTAGTTAGAAATAAAACCAAGTCTCCATAGAAACGCAACGTAATGCTCTCTCACAGATAATCAAGGGACCAAAGCAGCTGGCATTGGGCTGCGAAGGCATTTGACCAAATTAGGAAGAGAAAACAGCTTACCCGCTCTTCAGACCTCAGAATTCTAAAGCTTAGCCAGTAACCTATGCAGATTGTGAATTACAGCCCATGGTTTTTGCTTTATTTTTCTTTTTAGAATAATGTCATCAATTTATATGGTTCAGATAAGGGATTTTCAGCTCCCCACTCTTGTATGGATAGACAAACACCATAGAACAAATGGAAGGATAACCTATATTTAGTGCGTGTCTGCTGTGCTAGGGATTATCTGTCATAGCGGTATCAATATCAGTCGTAAAACCAGCACAGGTGATGTGAATCTGTGATGATGTGAACTCTGACCTGCTTACCTCTGAAGTTCATTCTCTTTCCACTACACAAAAAGTACTATTCTTCAAAAAGAAGAAACAGGAAAGACAAGGTTGAACAGAAGTCTCTTAATACAGCCACGGTCCCTTCCTCCACCACCTTTCTCCTGAAGGAAAAGTCAGAATAAAGCAAATATGAAAGTTACCTTCTCTGTGTTTGTAAGAAATCAAGGTAAAAAGCCAAGCTGAGGAGGAACAGTAAGAGCTTCAGTCTTCTTTTCTAAGAATCTGTCCCAAATTCTTAAAGAAAATGTCTTAAACAGGTGCAGTTACTAGGAGTCTTGAACAGATAAACAAGATGCTACGGACAAGTAGGGCAGTAAAGAAATGGTATGAGGAAGAAGGGTGCGAGCTCAAGTTCAGTGCACTGTAATTCAAAGCCTTGGCTCTTTGCAGGGAGGATGAGTGATCAGTTTAATTTTTCTGTCTTAAATCTCTGCTTTAGGATTAACATTTCCCTAAATCCTCCTTCTCACTAGAGTGTGATCCAGCAGAGCCTACGGCTGCCCTCAAGCAGGACCCTGCACCCCAGCTCATGGGGTCTTCTCACCACGGCGGGGAAGCAGGCTGCCCCCAGAAGCAGATGTGCTCCAGGCCCAATTTTCAACTGCAGCAGTCTGGCTTCCATTTGAAGAAAGTGTTCCTGTGCCCCCCAATCCTTTATAAAGCACCCTTCTGGATGGGACTTCTGTCTGACCCTTGGCACCCAGCACGAGATGCGGAAGTGATATCTGAATCAGGACATTTGAGGGAAGAGAGACGTGCAGTTATTCGGGGCAGAACACCCTACCCATAATGAAGAGTTTTACTGTGTGTTGTTTCTTTAATAAGGAAGTTCTCTCCCACATTCAGCTGACTCACGTTCACACAGTCCCCGTAGGACCACACTGAGGGCCAGCGAGAGCGCAGGAGGACAGGAAGGGATTGTGAAGGGCTTGAGAAGAAGAAGGCTCCTGCCTGTAGCCAACAGTCAGGCAAGGGGGGCAGCAGCACCTCCTCCACCCCAGGGTGTGAAGTCCAAACTTTTTAGGAGGATGTTCTGATTCTCCTTTAGCCCTGCCTCTAAAGGACGAGGAAGTAGGCAGCCCTGGGCTCCCCACGAATCTTCAAGCGCTCATTCCTCTTCTCTACAAGTCTTTATTACATAAAGAGTCTCTGTAAAATATTTTGGTCTCCAGAGAGGAGTCTTATCAGTGCAAATTGCTTTATTAATAAAATTAGCTCATAAATTAAAGCAGTAGCTATATAATGAAATAATTAGGAACGGCTTGTACATGAAAAATGATCTTATCTTTTGAAGGAGAACTTTTGACTTTAGCTCAGACAACCATCCTAATGCTAAGCTATGTTTCTTTTCTGCTTTTAGTTTCCTTGTTCTAAATGGCTTTTACTCAGCTTCCAGGGGATTCAGAACTCTAGCTGTGCATGAACGAAACTGCAGATGCTCCGGGGTGCCTTAGCTAAGTGTAGGCATATCTTACAGAATGCTGGACAGTAACCGCTCTGAAAAAGAACATTTTTCCCTCTCAAAGCAATTGATAAAAAGTACACGCTCAACTCCATACCTCAAAAACAACCTCTTACTTTTTTTAATCTTTCACAGAATAAATAATGGTACTGGAAAGTGAGCACACAAACCAGTAATTTATCTTGGACTACATTGATGAAAAAGTGCTGTCGTTTCGAGAATAACTTGAACTACTTTATTATCCCTTAGCACAGATTCCAGCTTAGAAGAAAGCAACATGTATCCCCAGGCAGAAATTCTACTCAACTCAACATCTCTTAAGAAAAATGAGACCGCCACCCCCTTTCTTATTTTTACCTGTTAAATTGCCTATGTACTCAGAGCCAAAGATATTTTTACTGGCAACACATGGTTAGGACTTTCAACAGCAGAACTTGATCCTCTTTTATGTATCTTTCTGAGCAAAGAGAAAGATAAAATGCAAAAGAAAAAGAATCTAAGGAGGGGGCTCATTTTATTTTCCTATTTCAAACCTTGCTTTTTTAAGCACAACACCCTCTGACTCCTCTACAGTACCACGGCAGGATGCTGTCGTGAGCCACAGTACCTGTATGCCATGCCTGTCTGTGCCTTGGTGGTTTCCTGAGCTGAAACTCCGTGGACACGTAAAAACTTCTCCAGATGTTTCCGTTCTGCAGTTTCACTGGGCCTAGCGGGCCAGGAGGTTGCCTGAGGTTGAGTCTTGGTCACTGGTAGGTGCCTTCTGCATTTTAAAGCTGATTCACTGGATCTGGGCAAACCCAGCTTCGGGCTGGGGATGTCTGCACAGGCAGGTTTATAGAGATGCATATTCCAAAAGCCAAGGAGGCACAGCTAGTTTCACAGTACTCTGCAATAAGACTGGCTATGATTAGTTGGGGTTATGTGGCTGTGGTGTGTTCTTAAAAGGGATCGGCTTGGGTTTTTTTTTTTTTTTTCAGATCTTCCTTATTATTGTTTGGTATGTAAGCAAGCTTCTCAGTGCCAGGCAGAGTTGTTGGTCACATATCTCAACCAAGGCCCTGGAAAAAGGGAGTCTGTTTCAACTTTCCAAGGACAAATGCAGGCAAGTACGTATCTACCCTGGGGAAAAGCAACGGGCACTTTCCCACATCTTTCTATTTAGGTAAAAGGAAATATTTTGATAGGATACGAGCCAACATGACTGTTCTCTCAAAGACCATAGGCCAGGGTATGATTTATGAGTATGTAATGAGACCATTCTAAATTGCTGCATTACTTCATAAATCAAATAATAGTTTCATTCGTTTAGTGAAAATTCCATCAACACGGTCCTGTTACAGATGTTGCTGTCAAATGACAGGAAAATTGAGAAGGTGGTTGCAAAAAGGAAAAGATTCATACAAATAAAACCAGCTGATTTCTGATAAAAGTGCAAGAGCAGCTCAACAGAGGAAGGAGAGACAGGTCAGCAAATAGTGTGCTAGAACAAACGGATACTTACAAATAGCATAACAAAACACAAAGTATGTGAATTCTTGGTTTAAACTGTATGTTTATACAAAAATCAACTCAAAATGTTTCATGAACCTAAAACTAACATGTAAAACTATAACATAGCTAGGTAAAAATAGAAGAAAATTGGGCCAGAGATTTAGCTCAGTGGTACCAGGGCCTCCCTAGCAAGCACAAGGTTCCTGCTTCCATCCCCAGTAACCACATACAACAATACTGAGCATGGTGACTCATGCCTACCAGCAGTCAGCATCACATCCCACAATGTCGGGCATGGGCTCATACCTGTAATCCTTGCGTTTAGGAGGCAGAGGCAGGAGGATTGCTAAATTCGAGGTTTGCCTGGACTACATAGTGAGCTCAGGGCCACCCTGAACTACAAAGTGATACCTTGTCTCAGAAACAAAAAACAACAACACCAAAAAAAAAAAATCTTCAGAATGTAGTGCTAAGTGAAGAATTCTTAAACTTGATGCCAAAAGCACAGTCCATATAATAAAAATGTAAGGGATTAGATCCCATAACATTAAATATTTTTACTCTATGAAAGACTTCATGATAGGGAAAGTAAACAAACTCTGGACTGGAAGAAAGTATTTTCAAGCCACATAAACCAAGAGGTTATTTTTAAAACATGTAAACAGCTCTCAAAACTCAGCAACAATTTAATTTGTTTATGAGGAAAAGATATCTGCAGCTATTTCACTATGAAGAATAGACAAATGGCAATAAGCACATGAAACTCTCATTAGCCAATAGGAAAATCCAAATTAAATGCATAATTGGATATCTATCCACCTCTAAGGGTGGCTAAAGTAAAAATAATGGTAACAGCAAATGCTGGAAAAGATTCAGGGGAGCCTGATCTACAAATTGTGGGTGGTGATGTGTGATCATATAGCTGGTCCACAAGAGTCTGACAGATCCTTACAAGACTGAAATTGCCAAATTTACCACATGACATAGCAAATGCACATTCTAATCATTATTCCAGAGAAATTTAAAAACTGATGTTTACACAAAAACCTGCATACAGATTTTCATAACTTCTTTATCCATAGTAACACAAATTCAGACACTACTCAAATTTTCTACAATAGGTGAATGTCTAAATTATGATGCACATATCCCACAGACTACTACTCAGAATTTTTTAAATGAACAAGTTATTGATAAGAGCAACAACTTGGATAGAACTTAATGATGAGTGAAAAAGGAGCCAACACTCAAAGGTTATGTTTTCCATGATTCATTTATGTAATGTCTTTTTTTTTTCCTCCAGTCTTGGGAATTGAATCAGGAACTGGGCCCTGAGTTACATCTCTAGCATTTTTAAATTTTTTATTCTTTTTATGATTTTATTTGGAGCCAAGTTTACTCAACTGTCCTAGCTAGGCTTCAGTTTGGGATCCTCCTGCCTCATCCTTCCCGAGTCCTGCAATTACAGTAGTAGAGGATGCTGTCAGGCTTATGTAACTTTCTTAAAATGATAAAATTACAGAAGTAAATAGTCATTGGCCTGGATTATAAAAGGGAGGAAAGTGTGGTATGAAAGGGAAGATGAGGGATTCTTGTGATAGAAGTGTTGTGTCTTGATTTTGGCAGTGGCCACACTACTATAGACGGGATAAAACTGCATAGAACTGAATATACACAAGTGCACAAATGAGTGTACATCATACTCATAAAATCTGGCAAGATTGGTATCTTGCATCATAAATTTCTTGGTTGAATATGGTCAATATTTGAGGGGAATTATGCCATTATTTGGGGGAAGCTGGATGAAGGGTATATGAGATGTCTGGTGTTTCTTATAATTACACATGAATCAATAATATTTCACAATGGAATGTTGGGGGGCACAGGACCTTTCGCCATGTGATTTCATCTGTGGCTGTCCTCTGACTGTGAGCACTGGACATGAACTGTTTAATGATTTGGCCTAACAGACTTCCACTCCCCCATGGCCCCGATATCCTTGCTTTCATGGCTTCTCCTGTTCTCCCCACACACTCATGTGCACAGCTCCTAACACTCACTCTGTCTGGGATTCTTTACTTACCATTTAACAACCAGCATACAATCTTTCTTTGAACTTACAACTCAAATCTACGGCATTGACTCGCCTCTTACATATGGTTTCATAAACATTTCCATGCCTTTTATGATTTTTGCCACGTTTTTGTATATCCTTTACCATTATTCATTTACTATGTGGAAATTAGATGTAAGTAAATTTATTTAGCATTTTAGGCACCAAATGTTACACACACACCCAAATTTATCTGTTGAAATCCTAACCTCCAGTGCACTGGTGGTAGAAAGTAGAGCTTCCATCCATAATTAAATCATGAGAGAAGAGTGCTCATGACAAAACTAGCAGAGGCCAGGAGCAACTCTTTCCATTCTTTTTCTGCACCAAGATAGCAGGCTGTACATCAGGAAGAAGGTCCTCAGCTGGCTGGCAAGCTGCCAACCTTCAGAACTGTAAGAAACAACTATTTGTATTTAAGCCGCCCCACCCAAGAGGACTTGTTATATTTCCCCAACTAACACACTTAGTAAGGGATCAATATTATTAGTATGATAATCTGAAGAAAGATCACTTACAATAAAACTGGGTTGTGAAATTACATTTGGACCCAGCTGATAGCCAAAGGTTCTGAACCAGAATCCTTACCTCTTTTTGGTTTTTATTGAGATTAAAAGATACTATTGAGGGGCTGGAGGGTTAGCTGAGTGGTTCCAGTGACTGCCTCGCAAGCACAAGGTCCTGAGTTTGATCCCTGGTAACCACATACAATGCTAGGCATGGAGACTCACGCCCACCAGCAATCAATACTGTATACCACAGTGCTGGTCATGGTGGCTCACGCCTGTAATCCCAGCACTCGGGAGGCAGAGGCAGGAGGATTGCTGAGTTTGAGGCTCGCCTGGGCTACATAGTGAGCTCAGGTCCAGCCTGAACTACAAAGCGAGACCCTGTCTCAAAAAAAAAAAAAAAGATACTATTGAACCAGACAGAGTAGTGCATGCTTTTAATCCCAGTACTCTGGAGACTGAAGGAAGAAAATATCATGCTTGAGGTCAGGCCAGACAGTTTACTAAGATCTTCTTTCAGAATAATAACAAAAGAAAATTTTGTTTAAAGGGCTGGAGAGGTAGCTCACTGACAGTGCTTTTTTTTTTTTTTTTTTTGAGACAGGGTCTCGCTTTGTAGTTCAGGCTGGCCCTGAGCTCACTGTGTAGTCCTGGCAAGCCTCGAACTCAGCAATCCTCCTGCCTCTGCCTCTGCCTCCCAAGTGCTACGATTACAGGCTTGAGCCACCAAGCCCGGCAACCGTGCTTTTCTAGCTTGTGCATGGCCCTGGGTTCAATCGTAGTAACAAAAGAAAGAAACAAGAACCCAAAAAAAAAAAAAAAAAAAGGTACTAGAAGGTGCATTTGAGATACCTACATATATTATCACAAATTTGGGCCTTTCTTTTTTAAATAATCAAAACAACTGAAAAAAAAACAAATCGAAATGGAAATATATATCTTTTTATGTGAACCAAAATTATTTAATGCCCATCTGGGCACTCATTAAATTCACCCCCTTGTCTACCAGGGGTACTTGGACCTACTTCAGGAAACATATTCCTAGTAGACTGTCCAAGATTATTACTTACCAATTTCTGCAACTGTGCACCTGAACTCGCTGTCTAGATTATAAGCTCCTTGAGAGGAGGACGTGTAAAGTGGGGGGTCAGAGGGGAGCTGGGAAGGCTGCTCTCCTAACATGAGGCAGGAGCCCTCTCTTGTGTGGCACCTCCTTCTCTATCCCCTGAATAGGAACAGTCATATCCCCTGAATATGGACAATATGGTCTCCAACCCTGGAGAGGAGGAAGGGATGAGAAAGTCAGTATTTATCGAATTTGTTGAATGGTAAAATTCGGATTCCATGAAATATTAGCCAGTTGTCTAAGTTACTAGCCCCAGTGAGGCTGTTGTTATTCTTGGTGTATGCCAAACACATTTTTTGCATAGTTCTATGTTTTTCTTGGCTACAGAGATCACTTGCTGAGCACAGAATCCTGGATTTGGGAGCATGTTCCAGTCATCTAAACATGACCTTGTCTCGACTAGAAAGCTGGCACTGGAGCTGGTGGAACCAGCAGGATGGGGCTGTGTGCCCACTGTGGGTGCTGAAGCCCACCCAAGTGAAACTGGACCGGGGGCGCCGAACCACGGCTCAGCCTCTGTGTCCTTATTCTGGTTATTTATGGGAACTTCATCTTCCTGCTCTTTTTCACCTGTCCGTACACTGATAAATACAGATGATAGCAGGAGACATGCACGTCTGTCCCTCTGGGAACCATCCGGAAGGACCGCTCCTGCCACCTGCCTGTGTAATCCTATATTTCTAGAACTAGAACACGATAGACATCCAAACCTCTCCAATAAATTCTCTTTAATTTTCTAGGATGGAAAGGGTGGTTGTGGGCCATCTCAGACCCACTACTTCGACTTCCTTTCTAAGTAATATCAAGCCAGGACACACGTGAAGTCAACACCTCAGTTACGCTTTCAGAGTTCTGAGGCACAGTCCCTCTTCATTCTAGTCTGTACTGACCTGGCTCAGAAAAACTTTCTCAGAGAGAGACTATGGAAGAAAAAGCACAAGACAAGAGATCAGGAAGATATGGGTTCAGATCCTGCCCTTACCCCATAGTAGTAAGTTATATAAATACTTTCCAAGTCCCAGTTTTTTCCTTTGGATAGTATAATTCACCATATTACCTAATACAGTCAAGGTGGATTTTTGAAAATACAGTATATTTCATGTATCTTGAACAAAATAAATAGCTCAATAAATAATGATTGTTGTAATACCTGCAACACTGTTAGGATCATTCATTTGAACAACTTCAAGGACTGCCATCCAGACTGTAATCTATGCAGACTGTATACCTAGTATTGTGCAGTACACAGCACATGCAGCAGTGTCTGGCAGGCCTGAGCAGACACAACAAAGCAATCAGCGGTTTTCAGGGGACTTCAGAGGTACGGACTGCTTGCTTGCACAATGGCTGTGAATGGCTTTTAAGTACCACTCTCTCATTTCTAAAGCAAAGTGAAGGATTATCTTAATGAGGTGACTTGTTCTTCACTTAACAGGAAATACTTCTATTACTCCTTACATGTCTACCAGAAAGCAGCTTTCAAAGCTGCAAAGAATTCCGCAGATCTATGGTCACTGGCTTCTCATACTCTCACACACATACTTCTTACAGGGTCTGCAACTTGTCAGAGACAAGACCAGTAGACTGGAATGCAGAGCAGCAAGAAGAAAAGAAAATCTCAGCTAGCAAAGCAAAGCTGTAAAGTATATAGAAGAACTTTCGTGATCCACTGCACTAGGAGCGCTCACTGGGATTATTCCACCCACCTCATCTTCTGTACACTGAAGGGTAATCTAAAAAAAATCTAGGACTACAACTAGGAAAAGAAGCATTAGAAACCAGCTGATGCACTTCATTTGCTTTGCAGGTAAGAAAAACTATCAGGTAAGTTGGCAATAGCAAGCATCTCACCGTGGCAAGGCCCGGGATAAAGCACAGATTTTTAAGACTATGAGCTCAGAGGTCAAGTGCATCTGGGCTTCCAGACTTGCCCAATAGTATCCTATTTGTGTGATTTGAGTCCTTTTTGAATTCTTAGTTTCTTCCTCTGGAGGGGAAATGTGGATAACAGTAGTGACTCTGTAAAGCTAAAATAAACTAAATCAGTTTATATGTTTCAGAACCCCAAATATATGAGGCTGCCTCTTGAAATGTCCTTTCGGTGTACAGTAACTATAAATACTAAATCACAACCCAATGTTTCAAAATGATCTGCCAAAAGCCCAGAATTCAGCTAAGGAAGACAAATGAATAGTCCCATTTGCTAACCTGACTTGTGATAGAATGTTCTTGTTGGCTGGGAAATTTATTACAGTCTCAAGTACCATGTTCCCATCAACATTTTGAAAAATTGTGTTCTACGTGGTTTGCTTTTCTAAGATCTCTAAGGATTATCACAAGATAAACATCAGCATAAAGCAATTTCAGCACCTGTCATTTCCCCTGACAGATTCAAGGGTCAGTTCAAATACAGCAACAACTAAATTTTTCAGAAGCTTTCTTTTTAGCAGCCTCACTCAACAGAACACAACCAAGAAACAACAAATAAACAATAACATACCACAAAACCTGTATTTCATATCTCTTGGGAGAGTACCTCAATTTTAACCAATTGGTCTTTCTTGCTTATAATTTTAGAAAGACTGATTTTCTTTTCTATTTTTCATTAGATGAAAAGAGCTATTAGAATCTAGCATAATGACAGTATCAAGAAAAACTTGTTGCAAGGGAATATACAGGAAGAACAATACATGGGGAAATTCAGAGGCCAAAACCAGTTTTTTTAAATTGGTCTTTGATTTTTCAAGGTAAATCATTGTATTTGCCTAATAGTCCCTGAAGACATCTTAACATAGCACAATGGGTGAGATTTATTAAGATAAACTAGAGCTGTCAAATGTTTCTTTGGGTTTAAAAAGTTAATATAAGGGCTGGAGATTTAGCTCAGTGGTTCCAGCACCTACCTAGAAAGTGCAAGGTCCCTGGTTTGATCCCTGGTAACCACATACAACAATACCAGGCGTGGTGACTCACACGCACCAGCAATCAGTGGTGGCTCATGCCTGTCATCCCAGCACTCAGGAGGTAGAGGCAGGAGGATTGCTGACTTTGAGGCTTGCCTGGGCTACATAGTGAGCTTAGAGCCAGCCTAAACTACAAAATCAAGACTCTGTCTCAAAAAAAAAAAGTTAAAACCTTGACACTTAGGTTGGAAAGTTTCAGATATTGAGAAAAATCAATTGTGCGAAAATTTTCAGTCTCTGACAATGTCAGGTGAAGGAGGGCTAACTGTGAAAATTTTCTACATACAGAAATATTACAGTATCCTTCCTCTTAAACTTCAGCCCTGTTAATAGTAGCTTGGTGGTTTAGAAAATTCTGTAAAATATATCAATAAAGAATTCAATTTTTTAAAAAGGCCAACTTTATTCTTGGACTGCAGACTGTATCCTTTCCCTGGTCCATCCTTCCTACCTCTTCCTTGACTTGCCTCCCGTAAATCCCCAAGCATCCCTGTAGAAGTCCAATTAAAATGATATGCTTTATGTACATTTTTTCCTCACACTTCTCTGTCTCTCTCTCTGCCTCCTGCCACCAACAATTACTTCATATTTCCATTCATGTTTCTATTCATTTCTAATATCCTACCAATAGCTCTGTATCACAGTCTTGTCTTCCCTGGAAAAGTTCCAAGATTATTTAGGGCAAGAAGTCCTCACTGTGTAATCTTACATTTCTAGAACTTGAACATGATTCAATAATTCTGTTTAATTTTCTAGTTTGGATGCTAGAAATTATTTCAATATTATGGTTAGTAAAATGTGCCTTTCAATTTGAATGCATTTTTCCTTCTTTTACAATTGAATTCTTTATTGGTACATTTTATATACAGCTCACAACCACACTCAGCACATTTTTCCTTTTTTATTTCCTTAACTAATTCTGAGTGTTGACTTTATTGGATACTCATTTAACTGAAGAATACTTTAAAAGTGCATTTAAACTTAAGACTTATTTTTCATTTATTTTGGATAAATGGTCATCTGTAATGAAAATACCACCAACAATTTTAAGCTTTTAAAATGTTGTTCAACAAGCAACCGGTGCTTGATTAGTCACTTGTTTTAAATTACTAAGTTTGGAGACTAAAAGACGGTCTTTCCAACACACTGTGTTTGTGGAATTGTTTATGCTGACTAGCAACTACTTAGTCCTAGAGGTGATTAATTCAATAATCATGTGGGACAATTTGTTTTGTGCTCAATGTTAATTGCTCTGATCAAATTAAATATGAGTATTAAGCTACAAAATACACTTGAACTTTGAGTTTTTTTAAGTGAAGTATTCAAAATGGGAGATATTTGTAAGAGTGCAAGGCCCTAGAAACATAAATCCTAAATTTCTTACCCAGTTGTTCCCCAAATTCTTCATCATTCCACACAAAGTGTGCATGTCTTGACTGCAGGTAGTGATCACAGAAGGAATGAAAAATGTCATACATTATATGGAGTTTACCTAACAATGTTACATGCAAAACACACTTCTAGGTTGCTTCTGGGAACAGAGTAGCTGGCTCATCTGTCATCAAGAATCCTATAGACGTTTTATTTAAAAACATCTGTAATGAACACAGTTTGGATAAATGTACTATTGTAAAAGCTCTTCTTTTTATTTTATTTTTGGGGGATAGGGCCTTGCCATATTGCCGAGGATGGTCTCAACCTGTAGCTGGAACTATTGTACATGGCTTAGAGCCTCCTCTTAAAAACACAACTTGCGGGCCAGAGAGTTAGCTCAGTGGTTCCGGCGCCTGCCTCGCAAGCACAAGGTCCTGAGTTCGATCCCCGGTAACCACATATAATGCTGGGTGTGGAGACACGCCCACCAACAATCAATACCGCATACCACAATGCCAGACGTGGTGGCTCACGCCTGTAATGCCAGCACTCGAGAGGCAGAGACAGGAGGATTGCTGAGTTTGCGGCGGCTTGCCTGGGCACCATAGTGAGCTCAGGGCCAGCCTGAACTACAAAGCGAGACCCTGTCTCAAAAGCAAAAAAAAAAAACAAAAAACACAGCTTGCTCTTTCTGAAATAAAAGACTGGTTTGGTGAGTGCTCCTGGCTGTCAACAGGCACCATCTGACCTGTATTTCCACGTACCTGAGCCTGCCCTGTGTGATATCAGCCCCTATCCTGGCGCCAGGGTATGTGGCTGTTATCTTGGAAAGTGAAGACATGCAGCACTGTGGCAACTCCATCTCATAACTGGAGGAGGAAGAAGGTGACATGAGCTTCAGGATGCCTTGTCCAGCCTGAAGTGATTATCAGGGAAATAGGGAAATTTTTGAGAAATTGAAAGCAAGAGCTGAGAGTCTGTAGCTTGGCATGGAAAGGCTGTTTACTTCATTAGTGTCCCATGGCCCTGCCAGGCTGGTGTCAGATCACCAAGGACAGGTTTCCAAAGTGTCATCAGACTTCTCAATGAAACAGGAAAATTGAGATCCAAGTACTGAAGCCAAGAGAGAATGACCCATCCAATGGCTAAGGAAGGCAGGTCAGCTGGTCAAGGGAAGAAATAACAGCAAAACCAGGGAATGTCTCAATTCTCTGTTATCAAAAATAAATCACCTTAGGACTACCTTTACCGTGTTGCAACTACTGCCTAGCAGCAGCAGCTGGCCAGATGTTCATTGTGCCCATTTCTCTTCCTGGACACACATTTATTCCAGTTTCCAGGCTCTCTTGAAGTAGGGTGTGGTCATGTGAGTGAATTCCAGCCAATATCACTTCTACCCACAGATGCCATGTACAGGCCTGCCCCGTAAAATGACCCTTCCTGTGATCTTCCAATCTTCTCTCACTCCTGTCCTCCCTCCCTAGTCTCTACTCGATTAGAATCCAGGTTAGCTTTAAAAAAAAAAAAAATGAAAATGACAGAACTTTCATCAGTTGTGGACCTGCCTTCTACTGAGTGGATTTGTATGGTGGGAAATAAATTTTCCTATGTCAGGTTTCTGCTCAGTCTTGATTGAGCAGCAAGCGTCACCCTCAATGGGCTTCATTTTGCCAAGGTGTCTACTGAGAGCCTGCACACGGTCACCACTCGGGGGTACTTCCTGTGCTGGGATGAAGACCAACAGCTAGGAGCCCATTTTAAGATTCTGGTGACTGAAAAAAATATTTAGAAAGGTTCTCTTTGATGTTAGGTTACAGTGTATATCAGTGCCCACTAAACTTGTTTCTCTTGCCTTAAAGCAAACATTTTCTTCTAAAACTGACAAACTGACTTCTGATGACATTTCATGTACCTGGAAGAGGAAGCATCATGTCCACTCTCATGTAGAAAGGAATATGAACAAGTTCCCCCAAACTATATTGTTTCTTTCTCCCACAGAGCAAACACATATAACACAACAGCAAAACTCTGGCAGGACACTATCACGTGCTACATATTGACAACTGGCCAGAACGCAAAGCCCAGGTCAACCATGGCTGTCTAGCCTTTGTGTCTTCTCCAAGCTTGGACGAGAGGGAAATGGCCCAAGACTGGCTCAAGGTCTAAACTGAATTAAAGTCATCTAACAGAAAATGTTCCTTGGGTACCTCCCTAGGCCTCTGTGTTTGTACCACCTCTTTGACAGAAATGAAACTGGAGGAAGAGAAGCCTGAAGAGATATTAAAACTATTAAAATATTAAACTAGTAAAGATTAAAGCCCACTCTATGTTGCAGTTCTTCACTGTCCCTCTGAGTGGCTTCTTCTGTAACAGAGCTGCTTCCAACACCTTCAGCCCCTTGCTAGACGCGAGCAGGGCAAGAAGAACGAACTTGAATCAGGGAGGGAAGACAAGACGCCTGCCTCCCACATTCAGGACTTTTACAGTGCTATGTTAAGTGAATATGAAATGACCAAACTACTCGAGTGTTCAAGATATGAAATCAACCCAAACAGCAGAGAGCCCTTTGCTATTCAGAGCTGACGTCTGCCACCTACTTTCCAGATTCAAGTAGTAGGTCTGGGACTTAACCTTTGGCCTGATCTTCAGCAGGTCTTTTCTGAATCTCAGTTCCATTTTGTAAAGTAGAGGTAATAAAAATAGGAATCTATGCAAAAGAATCATTTGAAGAATGCCATTAATTTAATAGAAAGAAATGTCAGTGCACAATAAATACTCAATTATTTGCTGATACCAAGAGGAAAAAAAGACAGATGTCAAAATCTGTAACAGCTCAGCCAAGAAGCCCATCCAGATCTGAAGTATCATTGTGCCTACCTTTATATTTACCAGAAAGCAGTTTAAGAGTAACCATGCTCTCAAGCTGTGTCCTAGGCCAAAATGGAGCCAATGTCCCAAGGCAGAAGGCAATACAAATTATAGAATAGCAAATAGATAGGGAGTCATTTACAGTAGAGTGTTTTCACATATACTTGAGAGTCAATGTTTAAAATACAGTGGTACATTGGTTTAGGAACTTATTCCTTTCCCCAATTCTGACTGCAAAGTAAACTGGTAGTGAGCCAAATCAAATTTCCCCGTAAGGCCAACATTGAACCTGACCATTGAACTTGATTTGGGCACTGATCAAGGAGGCAAGATGTACAATGTCTCCAATTGGCTATTACAGGAGCTAAATAAGTCTCAAGGAAAAACATTAAAAATGAGCAAACTATACCAAAAAAAACTAAGCTGTATAAAAAATAAAACTAAACTTTATAATTAAAGCTATATTTGTAAATCACAGTAGGCTGTCACCCACCCCCTGAGAAGCAGAATATTTAGTACATAGAGGCAGCACCAGAAAGGCTGTCCTTGACTGGCGAGTTAGCCCAGCAGTGCCATGTTTTCCGAGCAAGCGGAAGGTCCTGGATTTGATCCCAGATACTGCCTCCCAAAAAGAAGGCTGACCTTACACCTTGCACAAGGAGAAATATAACAATGGCTCCGAGGTAACCTGGAATATTCTTGTGCATTTTCAGCAGAGATGTGGCTCAGGGAACATTTTAGCCCCTGAATGAGAAAAAAAAAAGTACAAAGTAATTAGCACAGATAGAGAGTGAACAGGCAGAGCCTTACCTGACTCTGAAGGATTGCACTGTGTATAACAAGTTGGTGTGGTCACTGTATGGATTAGGCACACTGATAGTACTCAATACACATGAAAGGGATGAAAGTCATTTCTGTGTCACCTTCAGGACTTTTGTCAAGCCTGAGTTCCATCCCTATGTATAGTTAGTAGATGTTTTCTTCTAAAGTGACCCACTTCTTTTGGAACTTAAACTTGTCCTTTATTGTAATTCTTTTGAATTAATAGGTTAAGATTTAAATTGTACATTTTTCCTACTATTCACAAAAATAAATATGAACCACTGCGATATTTAATGTTCACATGTACAACATGTCAGGTACAACTGTGGTACCCTGAAAACATATAAAAAGCCCTAGACAAGGAAACTCAGATCTGGGTTTGAGTGATCACACAAGAACCGTGTTCATCATAGAAAAGTAGCAGGTAAGAATATGTGCTTTATATTGTGTGAAAGAGGTAAGATAATATACATGGAAACATTTCACAACCAGGACCACTACAAATTCCAGTTGATGTATGATTCTGTCTCCTTCTTAAAAAACATTTTCTAAAATCAAACATTTTGTGGTATTATGGTATTCAACCAAGCACTAAAATAGCTTGGGTAGGGCTGGAGATTTAGCTCAGTGGCATTGTGCCTGTCTTGTACGCACAAGGGCCCAGTTCGATCCCCAGTACCATTAAATTAATAATTAATTACATAGCTTGGGAAATCAAGTAAAACTTTTCTATTATTTTTACAACTTCCAAATAAAGCACCATCTGGTTTCTTTTTTTCTTGCATTATCATGACTTTTAGAGCCTGCTTAACCTTCCCATTAGGCTGCTGCTGAGATGCTGGGATATTGGCTCCCTAAATCTTGTCCTGCTGAAGATAACGCTCTCACTCTGGCCCTGTCACTTAGGGTCTAAGACTTACTCTGTCATCCAAAACAAAGACCAGTGAGCTAGGAAGCACTTGCTAGTTTATGGCTGAAATCATAGTAAATCACACAAAAAAATTCATATTCAAACATCTCCAAAAATACTTCTATGAAGGAGATTTAGCTCAAGTGGTGCCATGCCTACCTTGCAAGCACAAGGGCCCAAGTTTGATCCCCAAACATTATAAGAATGCAGCCTTAAGGAATATGTGACTGCTCAAAGAAATATGTATTATCTTTTAGAAAAGAGAACTTCCTTTACAGACTTTCACTGATGTGATTCATTGAGTTCTAGGTCAGTAGGAAAGGGAGAATGAGAGAGGTCAAAACTGTTTCAATGTGTAAATACTGTATCTTTTCTCTTGTATGAGAAACTGAAGATGTATATGAGTTCTAGAATATATATGATAGGTATTGTGAAATGGAAAATATTCAAAGGAAAAGGGGGCTAGAGGTGAGTAACGAGAGAAAAAAATAAGATGGTTAAAAATAGAGAAACAAAACTTATGTATAAGGGGCAGGGGTATTGTAAGGTGGGCAGGGGAATGGAAAAAATTAGAATTAAGTTATGCCTTATACTGATATAAATTCTCAATGTTGAGTGTGTTCATGATGTGTATATAAAATGTACCAATAAAATCAATTTTTAAAAAACTATAATAAATATTAAGCTTTTTTCTTAATTTTCTTACACTAAAATTTTACACTAAAGTTTATTACACTAACACCTCCCTCTCCTTTAAACACACTTGCCTCATGCTTGCCACTTTCTGAAACTGTTCTGAAAATCCTCTCACGGCATTAGTTGCCTTATTAGGTATGCTTCAGTGTTTACATTACCCAGTGGCTATCTTTCGTGGCCATTGTGACTCTGAGGAAGAGCCAGAGGTTGCACTGACCAGACCAGTGAATACAGCAGACGAGGACACACCGTGGGAGCTTTCCAGGCCTGCTTGTCCATCGGGTGACACTAGACAGCAGCATCAACCAGTTTCTCAGCCACATCTGACAGAAAGGATTTCCACAGCTGCTGCAGAGAGGGGCCAGAGTGATGGACTGTGTGTCCAAAGTGAGGGAGGGCATTCTGAATTAGACTAATACTGATGTGTCTTTTACTGTAATAATTGCTTTTAAATTTAAATTTTGACTCTTTTCATAACACCTTGTATGTCATTTCATGGCATCTTCACAAAAGACTAATTTATTAAATATTTTTACACATGTTTTCAAAATAAAAGTAAGTACAATCCATAATAGGGAATTATCTTTCATTCTGTCAGGTCCAAAATAGACTCATGATAGCAACAAGGGAATGGACTACACTAACAACCTTTATATTAAACACATTTACTCTATGTCCAGCTCTGTTCTTTCTGTGTTACTTAATGTGGAGAGCCAAAGGGCAACCGCGCCCAAAAGATGGCGCTGAGAAAGTAGGTCAAGTGGTCTGAACCACTGAAAAACAAGTCTATATCCGCTAAAAAACAAGTCTATATTTAGGCATTGCCTGATCAGCCAGTTTGCTTCCGCTGTATAGCCGCCTATCCCAGAATGCCACGTGTCCTTCAGGCATTGGCTGATGACTATGTATATATATATACTGAGAGAGGCCTGTAAAAGAGAGCTTTTTGTTTTTGCTCGAGCAAAGGATCCTAAATAAAACAGCAGAAAGAAGAGTTCGCGGTCGCGTCTTCCTTGCTGGTCGAGGGGGAAGCGACAACTTAAATCATCTGATCCTCCTAGTAATGCTACAGCATTGCTGTTGTCATCATTTACCTTTTAGAGATGAGGAAACTTAAGTCTTACTTCTGGTAATAGAAGAGCCAGGTCAGCTTCTCTGCTGGCCCCAGGATTTATACCCCCCCACACACACACACACCAACTGCCCCCTTCAGGCAAGCGGCTTGCTCAGAGCTTCAGGGCCAGAAAGCAGCTCTTCAGGGCTATGCTCTGAAGACCACAGGACTCCAGAGGCTTTTTCTTTATCCGGGGCCCAACCAAACCTTCTTCTAGCCAAAGACAACAATAACATTTCATATCTAAGAGCTTCTACCATTTGGGGTACTTGGAGATTTTGCTTTATACTTTGCTTTATTATCACCCCCGAATTCCTCCCCTCTCCCAAAGAGCATCTACAAGACTCGCTTTCTCCTATAAAATTACAAGTGAGGAATATGCAAATGGACCCTGCTACCATCTTAACTACCATCCAGTCACTTATTCCTCGTTGCTTTTTCTTAGGGTATACCTCTAGCTCTCCTCTTCAGGCCTGGTCTCTGCCTAAGACCCCAGTCTCTGAATTGGTTTCCTCTCCAGTTCTTCTGGCCACACTGACACCTCAGGCTTCAAGAACCTTCCATGATGTTTATC
>PVIC010029162.1:0-22722 GCA_004025085.1 Thryonomys swinderianus
AGTCTCACTAAGTTGCCCAGACTGGGCTTAAACTTGCAATCTTCCTGCCTCACCCTTCTAAGTAGTGGGGATTTCCCTTGTGTGCCACCATACCTGGCTCAGGCAACCATCTTCATCTCAAACCTTTACTATTAGAAGAAAGGGTTGGATGAGAAATAGTTGTTTTTGGTGGCTGCAGAGTCAGATCACAAGCTGCAAGGATCCGAATCTGTGAGCTCTCTCCGTAGTTAGAGCAGAGGTCTAACCAGAGAGGACCTTCCCTCTGAGATACTTAGCAAGAGACTGGATCTGTCATAAGGCAGGCTGCCTAAGTCAATTTTTAAAACTCCATGGAGAGCTGGTGGCTCAGGGAGCCAGAGCCTTGAGTGCAGAGTCCTGTATTCTTTGCTTCCAGCTGGGTATTAGCACATGGAGGTGTGGTCTCACTCTTGCCTGAGTCCAGCTTTTCAAAAGCAGACAGAAATCAAGAACTTTATGTGAAATTTCTGAAATTTCAAACAAAATGTCTGCAGTCTATATTCAGCCCACAGGCTACCAGTTTTTGCCTAATGTTCTACAGGAAGTTCCTGCATTGGAAATTTGCCCTAAATTATTTAAAATGTTCCTTCTGATACTCAGGATTCTTTGTTTCTAGATGTGAGGCATGACTTAACATCTCACAGTATACCTGGACTCAGTTCATGTACTGTGTACTCTGTACAGATTCCTGTCATCAAGATGTCTCATGATGTCTGATTCAACAGTCATTAGTTATGCAGAACAGGGAGGTAATGGCCCAGTACTAATGTAGGTTTAGAAAACTGATGTAGTAATTTCTACCAGAGTAGTATTCCTGTGGGATGTGGGGATCCTACAAGTCCACTTTCCACCCCTGACTTCTGCTGTAGGGCGTGAGAACACCAACCCTGCAGCTCTCTGCAATGCAAGAAGGAGACTATACCTACGAACTCACAGTGACTGACACGATAGGACAGCAAGCCACCGCTCAAGTGACTGTCATTGTGCAGCCGGGTAAGTTCTATCCTTGGGGTTCAGGCTCTTCTAATGTCTGGTCCCTTTAACTTTGGGGATAGGAGGGTTTGGGTTCTGTGCTGCACTAGAGCGGAAACAGAAAGCACCAAACCACAGAGCCTATCGAGACCAGCTTCTCTCATCTGTTCCCCTGGGGTGTTCTCCCTTGCTAGGGACCAAGAGCACTTCCAGGCCATCCATCCCCTTTCCTTGGCTGGTTATCAACCTCGGAGATGGAACCTGTGCCACCCCAAGACTTACCATGTGTTTGTTGAGTCAGGGTCTCGCTTTGTAGTCCAGGCTGGCCCTGAGCTCACTATGTAGCCCAGGCAAGCCTGGAACTCAGCAATCCTCCTGCCTCTGCCTCCCAAGTGCTGGGATGACAGGCATGAGCCACCACGCCCGGCATTGTGGTATGTGTTATTGATGGCTGGTGGGCGTGAGTTGCCACACCCAGCATTGTATGTGGTTACTGGGATCAAATTTAGGGCCTTGCACTTGCGAGGCAGGCGCTGGAACCACTGAGCTAAATCTCCAGCCCCGGACTTACTATGTATTTAAGGGCCACTTCCTCAGGAAGTCCTATCTTTTCACTCCAGGCTACAGAATTAGATTTCAGAGTTAGCATGACATTTAGCATGTTACAATACATCACGGTGTTCTGTTATGTGTGTTTATGAATTGTTTGACACACAGTTGGGTGTAGGGGTACATACCAGTAATCTCAGCACTTGGGAAGTTGAGGGAGGAGCATCACATGTTCAACCCCTTTCTGGGCAATTTAGTGATTTAGGGAGACCCTGTCTCAAAGTTTTAAAAACTTAAAAGGTCTGGAAACACAGCTCAGTATGAAATCCCTGGTTCCATTCCCCACTACCAATGAGAAAACAAGAATTATTAGGTATGTTTCAAGATGATACAGTTTTCATTGTGAGCTCCCTGCTGGTACCCAGCTCTCCACACATCCGGTAGTGCTGTGGGCTTAGGGACAGGCTTCCCATGGCTGCCCGAACAGACACCCCATTGTGTCCTTTCCATCTCCACCTGCATAGGCTGCTTTTGACCTCTGTGTCTCTCTGTAGAAAACAACAAGCCTCCCCAGGCAGATGCGGGCCCCGACAAAGAGCTGACCCTGCCCGTGGACAGCACAACCCTGGACGGCAGCAAGAGCTCGGATGATCAGAGAATTGTCTCCTATCTCTGGGAAAAGACTCAGTGAGTGTTGTCAACACAGAACCTGATCTCTGCAAGGCTTTAGGCCAGTGACAACGAACCTTTTAGTTTTCAGTGTCACAACAGCCCACTGCAGCGCACGTGCCGTGGGTTTGCCGCCACTGTGAGGCCTTGGAGTAGCAAGAGTTTATATTCTTTTTAAGAGTTCACTCACTCTTATTGGCTTATCCAGGAGGGTGATTGGTAAAGAAATGTTTCTAATTCCAAGTTTTAATTTAAGAAAATTATATTATAAATAACTTCTGTAAGAAAAAAGGAAAGCTTGCCATCAGCCCCCAGGTACTGCTTTTGCAGGTATAGTCCATCTGCTGAAATGTGTAGTTTAATTACTGGAGAAGCAGGCTCTGAGGCAATGGAGTGGAAAAATACTGTTGCTCAGAATTAACTGGGTAAGGCTAGGGGTGGGGCAAGCAGTTATTAAGAGGAATTGAAAATTCATCTATAAAATAAAAGCGTGACTCTGTTATTGTTTCCTGGAAAACACCATCTACCAATTAAGGTAGCTAGAGGCCAAAGCCCATAGCTAGAATAACGCTAATATACTGAAATTACTAAGTCGAACCATTCCTAGTTCCCACAGCTCCTCTCAGCTCCTGTTTACAGGGCAGCAAGTAGAGCTCAGATTGTGCACAAGATCCCTCAGGGTGCAAAGGAACCTCAACGCACGATTAAAGCAGTCTCAGTTTCCTATGGAAATTGAATAGAACAGACCAAGTTTTGAGGTATTCAGACAGACACACAGGTACATTTGCTGTTGTTGTATTTTACTAGGCATTGGTGATAGGTGGGAAAGGGTTTTAGTTTTTTTTTTTTTTTTTTTTTTTTTTTTTTTTTTTTTTTTTTTTTGCTTTTGAGACAGGGTCTCGCTTTGTAGTTCAGGCTGGCCCTGAGCTCTCTATGGTGCCCAGGCAAGCTGCCGCAAACTCAGCAATCCTCCTGTCTCTGCCTCGCGAGTGCTGGGATTACAGGCGTGAGCCACCACCCTGGTATGCGGTGTTGACTGTTGGTGGGTATGTCTCCACGCCCAGCATTATATGTGGTTACCAGGGATCGAACTCAGGACTTTGCGCTTGCAAGGCAGGCGCTGGAACCACTGAGGTAACCCTCCGGCCCAGGGTTTTAGTTTTGCTGTAGAAACTGCCGAATTTTCTGAGTTGGATATTAGAAATCTTACCCCGGTCTTGCTTCTGCTTTCTTGAGAACCCAGTCATCTTCCTAAGCCCCCTGTATCTTCCCTACAACCGTTTATTGAACACAGACCTGATAAGCTTTTGAGCTCAGTTTTCTTAGAGCTGGCAAAGAGATCGTGCTTAGCAAAGCTTCTTGGATGTGAATCTGTTTCAGGAGAGGATACTAAAGTCGGAGATGGGGAAAAAAAAAAAAAAAGAGCTAGGGATTTAGCTCAGTTGGTACCGCGCCTGCCTTGGAAGCACAAGGGACCAAGTTCGAGCCCCAGTACCACAAAAAAAAGATAAAGTCGGAGATGATAAGTTTAAGAAGCAGAAAAAAGCAGTAGACTCTGGGGACAGCAGGTGTCTCTGGCTGTCCTTCCTGGAAGGCAGGGTGAGTGAGTGGGGTGCCCTAGCCAGGCATGGCCTGAGCCTGAGGTCAGCAGGCGGCCGGCTTCCCACTGCAGGCTGCTCTATGGGTGCAGGGAGCAGGCAGCATGTGGTGTTCTGCTCCACGGTGGCGCTGCGCAGGAGCAGAGGGAGCTTTGCTGGGAGAGCTGCAGAGTGGAAGTTCTGTCCTAAGAGGCCCTCTGCTGCCTTGCTTTGACTCTTCATCAGAAGGGATTTGAGCATGTGACTAAGAAATGCATTTTGAATCTTTGCTGGCAAGATCCGAACCAGCTAGTGGGCCAGAAATGCTTTTCAGAAACATCACCCTGAAGTCACTCTTTTGATCACAAACCTGCTCTGAGAACTTTTTTCCTTTTACAAACTGGAACAAGAGTCTGAATGTTCTAGAAGTTCACATAAAGAATAAGCCTGGAAGTGTTTGAGAGCTGGTGAGTGAAATTTTCTGACCAGCAGGTAGCCTATATTTTGGGGCCAAGTGGTACTTTGTCCAAATGGACTATTTTTAAACGTGTCCTATCAAGACCTGGGAAAGAGTTGTTTGTGTCTTAGCTGAGGTAGAAACTGTCCCCTCCCGCTGTGTCAGAGGCAGGAGGGCAGCAGACAGACCCAACTCCACCCTCTGTTTATCCAGGGGGCCCGACGGGGTGCAGCTGGAGAACACTAACGGCAGTGTCGCCACCGTGAGTGGGCTGCAGGTCGGGACCTACGTGTTCACCTTGACCGTCAGAGACGAGAGGAATCTGCAAAGCCAGAGCTCTGTGAATGTCATTGTCAAAGAAGGTACCGCCCCGCTCTGGGTTTGGACAGCGGCCGCTTTGGTCCGCCAGCTGAGGGACACGCCATGGTCTATTGGCGGCAGAGGCTGATTAGGGACGAGGCAGGAAAGCAAGTCGGGGTTAGGGCAGCTGTGATATGCTTCCCTAAAACAAACCCAAATGAAGAGGGACCGGGAGGTGAACTTTACTTTCCCCTCTCCCTCCTGTGCCTGCCCGGCCCCACTTGCATGCTTCCTCTCTCCTTTCCTTCCTCCCATAATCCTTCCCTTCTTCCCTACCCCCTTTCCATTGCAACGGAAAAAATCAGGATTTTCTTTCTCTGCATCTTGATTCTGCCTCTGCACTAAAGACACGGGGTTTGTGTGACTCTCCTGCTGGCTGCAGTGACACCTGCTGTCAGGCCTTCGAATGACTGTGCGGCGCTGCCGCTTCCTGTCCAGGAGCCTGTGATGAGGCCAACCCCAGGCCGGGGGGGTTGACGGGCCGCCCAGGTTTGTGGGTGCAGTGAGGCCTCAGGAGAGTAGGAAAAGCCATGTGATGTGCAGGTTCCATCCTGTATGATCTGCGCGCTGAACAAATACTGAACTACACCCAGCACACACAGCGCAGGTCCTGGGGCCTTCGCCCTGTTTTCTCTTGAAAAGCCCCGAGGGCAGAACAGAAGGATAGTCAGAGAGTAACATTTGGAGATATTTTAAAGGAGGGTTTGTGATGGTAGCTGGGGGGAGCGAGACCTGAAGGCCCTTGTTTCTGGTCACCATCGCCCTCTACCACTGAGAGCGGCGTCCTTGGGGAAAGCTGCTGAGAGTCATCTGCTCTGCTGTCCCCAGAGTGGGTGGGACTGTGGCCTCAGGGCCGCGCTCCTGGTGGCTGTGAAGCCGCCCTCTCTGTTGCTGGCATGAACGGGCATTAAAGCAGCACTCCCTTTAAGATGTCCAGTGTTTGCCACGGGCACCGTGGAGCAGCGGCTCTTTTCCAAACCATCACGGCGTCTCAGGTGTCGAATGTTTCATTGATTAGAAATAAACAGACCGCCCATAGCCAAGATCACTGGGAGTGTGGTGATCACCTTGCCCGCAAACACAGCAGAGCTGGATGGCTCCAGGTCCTCAGATGACAAGGGCATCGTCAGCTACCTCTGGACTCGAGACGAAGGGAGCCCGGCGGCAGGGGTGAGTGTCTAGGGCTGGGTGAGGACAAGGGGCTCACATTTCAGTGTCCGCTTTAACCGTGGCACCAGAGGACTCTCCTTTGAGGTCCGGGAGGCTCAGGGCTGAGCCGGGGTTTGTCGCTCTCTCAGCTCATGTGGCATAGCAGGGTTTCTGTCCTCTGAGCCTTGCCACTGTGGGCTGCAGTACTCTTAGGGGTCAGAGAGTGGTGAGAGGGGAAGCAGCGCGGCCGACGGGCAGCTGGCCCCGAGGATGGCGGGTGGCCCGTCCGCATTGCAGCCCTGTTTTCAACCCCACAGGACGTGTTAAATCACTCCGACCATCGCCCCGTCCTCTTCCTCTCCAACCTGGTCGAGGGGACCTACACATTTCACCTAAAAGTGACCGATGCGAAGGGTGACAGTGACACAGACCGGGCCACAGTGGAGGTGAAACCCGGTGAGTTCACTTAGTAAGACTGAGTGGACTTGGCAGATTGGGCTGTGGAGATCTAGCCTGAGTGCTTCCCCTCTAGCATGGACCAAGCCGGATGGCAAGCCCAGCTTTTAAAACAATCCAGCAACGCCAGGCTGAGATGGCCCGTCCGGCAGCACCCCAGGCCACACAGCGGGGAGACTGACGTCTCGGAGAGGGTGGGGCTTGCTCCGCGTCACACAGCACTTGTGTCAGAGCCAGGCCTTGTGGCCCCCGCTGAGCGCCTCCTCCTCCGCTCGGGACTGCGGAGCGAGGGCTCGGTGCCCTGGGGGGCGGAGCCCGAGAATAGCTTGAGTCATGATGTCTCATCAGCACCCAGATGCAAAAAACAATTTATTTTTATAAGTGGAGCCTCAGGCTTTATCTGACAACCCCGAAAAGGTAAAGTAACTGGGGTCCTGTACATTTTCAGATTTTCGGAAGTAAAAGTTCCTTCCTAAATAGAATGATGTTTTGTTTCACTTTGAGGCTAATTTGGTGCTAAGAAAGACCTGCAGGCAGGCAGGGAGGAGCTTTACAAACCCCGGCAGGCTTCAACTTCAGGCCGCCACCCATTCCCTGGCCAAGCAGGTCCATGGAAGTGTAGGCGGGAGGGATCCAGAAGCTCTTTCAGTCCTGTCTAGGGAGAACGAGAGCTAAGACACCGGAATCTCTCCTCTGTCTAAAGTCGGATCCTGGACAGTCCACGAGTTATGTAACCCCCGTGAGGACAGGCGAGGAGCACATCGCACTGTGGGCAGGCTTCTGAGCAGTGGCTTTCGACTTCCAGGTCTGGAGCAGCCTTTAGGGCATATTCAGACTTAAAGCATGGCGTCTCCTCCATAGAGCTAAGAAAAGGCAGTCAGCTGCGAGGTTGCTCTGAGGAAACCCTTCTTTGTCGGCTGCCTAGACCCCTTGTGTTCTTATCCTTCGGGCCACATTAATGGTGAGACGGCAGAGGCGGGTGGTCCCCACTGTCATGGGTAAAGTACGCAGGTCAGCGAAGGTCAGGTGGAGCCAGGAGAGCTCGGGACCAGTGTCCTGGGCGCGGATCTCACAGAGCGGCTGCAGCGCTCTCCCCCCATCCAGCGCTAAGCCCCTCCGTCCTGCTCTGGGCTCACCCACAGGGCATGTGTGGGGCTCCCCGGGCCAGCCCCACTTGGCCTCCCAGGAATCCGCTGACGCCCTCCCGCAGGAGTCTCGGGCTGTCTCCCTCCCTGTGCCAGAGCAGACGCACTGTGGCAGCCTGTGCTGACTTTCCTGCTTCCACAGCCGTCACTGACCCCTGCTTTCCAGATCCCAGGAGAAACAACCTGGTGGAGATCGTCTTGGATGTCAGCGTGAGTCAGCTAACTGAGAGGCTGAAGGGGATGTTCATCCGCCAGATTGGGGTCCTCCTGGGGGTGCTGGATTCCGACATCATTGTGCAAAAGATTCAGCCATACACGGAGCAGAGGTAGCTGGGCAATAAATGGGGGGAGAGAAAGACAGACCAGGGCCCCCAGGCTGTTGACTGAGCTGAGAAATAGTGGGGATAGATGGAGAAGGGTGGGCTCTGCTCAGGGACCACCCTCAGTGTCCGTCTCATTAAAGAACTTGCTTTAAAGAACTGGTACAGGGCCAGGGAGTTAGCTCAGTGGTTCCGGCATCTGCCTTGCAAGCACGAGGTCCCAAGTTCGATCCTGGCACCACACACCACAATGCTGGGTGTGGTGGCTCACGCCTGTAATCCCAGCACTCTGGAGGCAGAGGCAGGAGGATTGCTGAGTTCAAGGCTGGCCTGGGCCACAGAGTGAGCTAAGGGCCAGCCTGAACTACAAAGTGAGACCCTGTCTCAAAAAAAAGAGGGCTAATATAGATCACTTCCTTGACCAGATGCCCAAGTACAAGGTCAGAGGAGGACCACACTCTGAGAAGGGCAGTGAGTAATCAGGCAGACGTACCACCTGGCACCAGCATGCCAGCAGGCAAGGGCAGTCCTGCCCTGCAGAGCGGGGGAGGTAGCCCAAAGATTTACCCCAAGTACACCTGGCATTGACCAGCACAGAACCAGGAGGAAGTTCAGAAGAGCAGTGTGAGCAGCAGCCCTGTGGGGCAGAGGCAGGCAGGCAGGGCTCTGCAGAAGTCAGCTGCTCAGAGTGGAGCAGACCCCATGACAAGGCACAGCCGAAAGGAAGCCAGCTTTGGAGCTGAAATTGACCATATGCAAGTTAAGGAGTTTAGCTGTGACAGTTTGGATGAGAGGACTCAAATTAAGTTTGTTTCGTGTCTAAAAATTTACTTTTTTTTTTTTGCTTTTTGAGACAGGGTCTTGCTTTGTAGTTCAGGCTGGCCCTGAGCTCACTATGGTGCCCAGGCAAGCCGCCGCGAACTCAGCAATCCTCCTGTCTCTGCCTCCCGAGTGCTGGGATGACAGGCGTGAGCCACCACGTCTGGCATTGTGGTATGCGGTGTTGATTGTTGGTGGGCGTGTCTCCACACCCAGTATTATATGTGGTTACCGGGGATCGAACTCAGGACCTTGCGCTTGCAAGGCAGGTGTCAGAACCACTGAGCTAACCCTCCGGCCCTATGTTTTTATTTTTAAAGCAAGGGCAGTGCATGTTTAGATTTTGTTCAGGGAGATCAATAATGTGGAAGATCGCCTAAAACAAGGAGAGACTGAGGCCTGGGAGACCATTGGGAGCTGCTGGCCCAGCACAGTACAGCATATTTGAGTTGTGCCGGTGGCAGGAGTAGAAGATAAAATCCCGAGGCAAGCCGATGGCCCTGGGCTGGGCCCTGAATAGGCCTGGGGAACCCCAGTGGTTCACTGAAGTTAGGGCAGGAGAAGGAACCTCTCTGGGCTGTTTAATGGCCACACAGAGAGTTGGAATTTGGAGTGGGAGGAAAAGCCGAGGTCCAGGGTCACTTAGATCAAGGCAGGAGTCACAGCTGTGAGGAGAGTGGAGTCACACTGTGACCAGAGGACAGCACAGAGGTGGAGCACGCCGTGTTGAAGGAGGAGGCAGAGGAGAAGAGGAAGAGCAGTCAGGGCGGCGGGAGGAAGGCCATCGGCAGTCTAGTGGTGCGGCTGCCGAGGTGTTGTGCAGGGCCAGCTGCGTGGTGAGGTCAGGCCGGGCCCGAGGCGTGTGCTGCGCTGAGCGTCAGCGCGACGGCGAGAGCAGAGCCCCGTGTCACGGTCTGCGGCTGCGAGAGAGTGGACGTCAGACGTGAGGAGCTGACTGCACACACTGTGGCAGGAGGATGGAAGTGCGTGTTTGTGATCGGAAGTGTCGTGCGCCTTCTCGCCACCTGAGGGAAGAGCGCCAAGGGAAGGGAAGTGGTAGAGACGGGTTGCTTCATGGGAGCTGGTCTGGGGAGCGGAGGGTGCCCTGGAAATAGGAAGGGAGGGGCTGTGCCACGGGGAGGTGACACGGCCCTGTGTTCCCGGGGCAGTGTAGGGCAGAGCCAGCTGCCTCAGAGAGCCGAACTGAGGTGGGCAGCAGGCAGGAAGTGGCAAACGGGAAAGGTGGGCAGCTCCAGGGAGGGATGTTGCCTGAGTGACATGGGTCAGAGACGGAGGGGAGCACAGTGGCTCCCAGATGTCACTGCGTGTTTCCAGAGTCTTCCAGTCCCTAGCGGGGAAGGTGTGGCTAGCCGGTGTGGGACCTGGGCACCTCCAGCTTAAAAGCTCCTTAGAGAATCTTGATGTGCAGCCAAGGATGGGGACAGCATGGTTAGCTCCCTTCCCGTTTCAGTTAGACAGACCAGGCCAGCAGTAGAGGAGTTAGAGTTAGAGCCTGGGAGGACAGTGGGAAATGGCTGCCTGGTTGCCCAGGTGGAGGGCAACTGGTTGGGCAGAAGTGGCTGGAAGAGGTCAGGCCCCAAGAAGAGCGTGGTTGGTGGGTTTGCTCAGACTTGCCACACTGCCTGGGGGCATGAAGAAGACGGTGTCTGACCATCTCTGGGTTTCTGGCTTGGCCTGGTTGAGTTGGCTGAGGAAAGGGGAGTGTGTACTCGAAGGGAAAAGTGGGGTCCTGGCGCCCGAGCAATGCTATCCTCAGCATGAACCCTGTAAAGTGCACAAGCTACTTCTCACAACCTGGTGATCACCTGTGAACATTCTAATACTATTTTATAAGAGTGATATTGAGGAGTAACTAAGATAATGTTATATAAGGCTCAACACATAGGGCTTAATGAATAGTTAGCACCACAAATGTTTTTTATCAGTTCATGTTTGTAATACATAATTGTCACATTTATTTAGGGAGATTACCATATGTATATAATATATATTTATTATTTTTAGTCTCTTTACTCCCCATTCATTTCTCTCCCCCTCTACCCTGATGTTCTTCCTTATCCTCAAAAAATCTTTTTGTTTCCTACCATCTCTCCTTGTCATTCTTGTGAAACATAGATATAAATAAATTTATAACAAAAATTTATTGAAGCATGTTGGGTTTGAGGCATCTGGGAAAGATCTGAGGCCATTACTCCCGGAACTATTTCTGGGTGTGGCTGGGTCACTGTTGGTCCTATGCAGAGAGGAGGTAACGGTGTGAGGGCTGTCGGTGTAGAGACAGAAACCGACACCATCACCACGGGCGACGCACCGAGGGAGACAGAGCAACCGGAAGTGAGCCACACGTCTCTTAGAGTCAGTTTGTTACTTGATTCTGGAACATGTAAGGGCAGATTGTTAACTTACTATACAGCAAGGATTTATTTGATGACAGTGCTTCCCAAACCCCTAGGTCATGCCATGCATAGAAAATGGTACTGTGTACATCACACCTTGGGATAAACAGACAAGGCTACTTGTGCTGGGAGCCCTAGATCAGGGCTGGGAAGCCCCAGCGCCATGTATGCCAAGAGGGTCCATCTCTCAAGCCACCTGTAAACCGCTGCTGCCTGGGAAAGTTCAATTTATGAGACAAACACGGAGCCCAGGCAATGAGAGACTAAGGGCCAAGCCTGAGAGTGCACTTGGCACTGTCTGGGCATGAGTTCAGCCCTGGCTTGTCTTGGACAAAGTGACAATCCTGGGTAATATAATTGGAAGCAGCCACACTGTATCAGGTCTTTCTGCTGTCACCATAGCAGTCCTTTTGGCTGTTCTGGCCTCTGGATAATCTTGATGCTTTGCAGCAGTTGACATGTCACAAAGTGCTATCAAGTAACGCACCGCGGCTTAGCCGTGAGAGGCCGACCACAGACGTAGCCACAGCCAGGCCTCCATTCTCTGATCGCCAGTAGCTGGGAACCGAGGGCGGGCGTCCTGGGGAAGGGTAGGCTCTGGAGCAGGGTCCGGCTCTGCCATGGTGAACTGTGTGACCTTGGGCAAGCACTCAGCCCCCTGAGCCCAGTGTTGTGACACTGAGGACACCTTTCTCACCAGCTTGCTGTGAGGGAACGCGTGTGACACTCAGCACAGGGTCCGGCACAGACAGAGGGACTTAGTAATGGTGAAGGCTGGTGCTGTTCTGGCTTGCTTTAGCTCACTCACATTGTCGCTTGTCCCTGCAGCACCAAGATGGTATTTTATGTTCAAAACGAGCCTCCCCAGCAGATCTTCAAGGGCTCCGAGGTGGCAGCAATGCTCAAGAGTGAGCTGCGGAAGCAAAAGGCAGACTTTCTGATATTTGGAGCCCTGGAGATCAGCACTGTCAGTGAGTGACTCTGGGGAGGGGCCTGGCGCTTACCGGTCTCTAGTCCCTGCTCTCCTTGGCCTGATCTCCCTCCTCGAGCCCCAGCTGATCACTTTCCTTCACTACCACAATCAGGAAAAGCCTGTGTTCATCCAGGGTTCTTTCCTGGGGGAGGTGGGTCCCTGAGATAGCACTCAGGTTGGCTGTGAGCTTGACTGGGAAAAATTATAGTTTTACTTTCACTAACCTCAGACCTTCGGTCAGGGAGGAAGGCAGCATCAACTGTGTGAACTAGAAGTGGTAGAATCACCAGTAATTTGCTGTCATGTTACTTGACAGAGTGGCAGTTTTTATCCTTCACTACTTGAAGATTGCAATTGTTTTAGACTCACTAATAGATCTTTTTACTTAATATTTTAATGAAAGTGAACACATTTTTTTCAAACATTTATTTTTATTTTTTTATTTTTTTTGGAGACAGGGGTCTCAGTCTGTAGTTCAGGCTGGCCCTGAGCTCACTATGTAGCCCAGGCAAGCCTCAAACTCAGCAATCCTCCTGCCTCTGCCTCTCAAGTGCTAGGATTACAGGCATGAACCACCATGCCCGGTACTGTGGTATGTGGTACTGATTGCTGGTGGGTGTGAGTCACCACGCCTGGTATTGTTGTATGTGGTTACTGGGGATTGAACTCACGACCTTATGCTTGTGAGGCAGGCGCCGGAACCACTGAGCTAAATCTCTGGCCCAAACATTTGTGTTTGTAAATATTTAAAAACCAGGGCCAGGTAAGTAAATGAATGTATACATACATATATACATACATAGTACATTGAGAGCTGGTATGGTGGTACATGCCTTCTGATGATTCCAAGTTCAAATCCAACCTAGGCAATCAGGGACTTAGAAAGACCTTGTCTCAAATTTAAGAAGGGCTGAGAATGTAGCTCAGTATGAAGGCCCTGGGATTGATCCCTGGTACCATACACACACACACCCCATTCAATATAACTGTTTCCTGTGTCCCCCTTGGTTCTGTTTCTCTAAGGATGCTATTCTGAGAAGTGTACAATACATAAAAGACTGACAGTCGCTGACACAGAGAACAAGGGTGGCTGACTGCACCCGTCTCTCTGGTAGCCTCGATGGCATCAGCCATGGCTGGAAGACTCAGCCCTGCACAGGGTACTTCCCTGTCTGCCCTGCCCCTGACCCTTCCCCTTCTCCTGCCACCTTCAGCATGTCAGCTGAACTGTTCCAACCACGGCCACTGTGACTCATTCACCAAACGCTGTGTCTGTGACCCTTTCTGGATGGAGAATTTCATCAAGGTGCAGCTGAGGGACGGAGACAGTAACTGTGGTGAGTCTTGTGGCGCTGCGCCAGGCGCTTTGGCTAGAACGTGGATCTGTGCTGAGGGGGCGGCTATTGGTGTTTCTGAGGCAGATGAGGAGGCGAAGAGAAGAACTCTGTGTATTTTCTGTTTGCAGAGGGTGTCTCCTTCTTCCTCCGCAGGTTAGAGAAAGCTCTGAGGCAGTCGTGTAAGAAGCAGGCATGCAGGCAGCTGCTCGCTGCACACTGCAGCCTAGTGTGACCCACCGCAGGGCCTCCTGTCAGCCAGCGGCTTGATGGGAGCTGCGGTCCCCTCAGAGCCTGTGCTCCGGCTTGCGCTGCAGCCTCCGAGCGCTCCCAGAGCAGGGCCTGGGACACAGGCACATCCCGAAGGTTGTGCGTTTTCGCTGCCCTGAACGGCAGGGCTTGGGAACATTCTTGAGCACAGACGCCATCTCCCTGCCTGTCTTCCATCATCTTTCGGCCCAGCCCTCAACACTTTGATTTCCTTTGCAGAGTGGAGCGTGTTGTATGTTATCATTGCTACCTTTGTCATTGTCGTCGCCTTGGGAATCCTGTCTTGGACTGTAATCTGTTGTTGTAAGAGGTACGATGGCTTCTCCTTTGACATCTTCTGGGCTTGTTCTAGGCTGTCCTCAGTGAGGGACATGGCACCTTCCACATGGAGGGACAAGGCTGGGTCTCCGGTCATAGTCGGACTAGTTTGGCCACCCATGGCCTGTGCCAAAGGCTTGTCTCTGAGGGCAGCAGCGCACCCATCGGTCAGGTTCCTGTCACTGCAGAGATCTGGCACCATGCGGCAGAGGGCGTGGCCAGGTCCCATCCAGATCACGTCCTTGGCTTCACACTTGGACCCCGGAGTTTTTTTTTTTGCTTTTTGAGACAGGGTCTCACTTTGTAGTTCAGGCTGGCCCTGAGCTCACTATGGTGCCCAGGCAAGCCGCCGCGAACTCAGCAATCCTCCTGTCTCTGCCTCCCAAGTGCTGGGATTACAGGCATGAGCCACCACGCCCGGCATTGTGGTATGTGGTGTTGATTATATGTGGTTACCCGCGATCGAACTCAGGACCTTGCGCTTGCGAGGCAGGCGCCAGAACCACTGAGCTAACCCTCCGGCCCAGACCCCGGAGTTTTTATTCTTCCTTCCTTTGTAGTTGGGGATCATACATGTAGGCTTTCACACAGAGAGTCAGGTTTGTGATGGATGTGAACTGTTCTAGGGTTTTTCACTTGAGTCTTCCTATCCAGTAAGATTACATGGTTACTCGCCTATTTTTCATTATTACTAAGTATGGTTTCTGTATTTACTGTGTGTCACAGTAACATTTTCTGGGTTATATCTTTTTATACCTTTTGCCATCTTATAAACAAGGAAACTCAGGCCCAGGGAAATTGCATCACCTGTCTGAGGAGACCGTAACAACACAGCTGGGATTTAATCTGCAACCTTATATATAGAGAATTAAGACTTTTTAGAAAATTCTACCCGCTGGAGACAGCTGCCATTGACTTTTTAGCAGATGCCTCCCTTTCCCCACACCCTCAGCCGAAATTGCATTTTCTGTCTGTTTCCACCATCCTGGCTCCTGTGGCCAGAAGGGGCCATGCTAAGGGAAGCCAGAGCTTCCTGGCATCCCTCAGGGCCATTCTTTATTTAAAATTTTTGAGACAGGGTCTCGCTGTGTATTCAGCCTGGCTCTGAGCTTACTATGTAGCCCAGGCAAGCCTCGAACTCAGCAATCCTCCTGCCTCTGCCTCCCAAGTGCTGGGATGACAGGCTTGAGCCACCAAGCCCGGCATTTGTGGTATGTGGTACTGACTGCTGGTGGGCAAGAGTCACCATGCCCAGTACTGTTGTATGTGGTTACTGGGGATCGAACCAGGGACCTTGCGCTTGCTAGGCAGGTAGCAGAACCACGGAGCTAAATCTCTGGCCCGGGAATCATGTTTTTTTAGGCAGAAAGGAAAACCCAAGAGGAAAAGCAGGTACAAGATCCTGGATGCCACGGATCAGGAAAGCCTGGAGCTGAAGCCAACCTCTCGAGCAGGTAGGCCTTTCATTCCTGCTGGTGACGCTTAGGGGCCCAGCCTGAGGTGCAAGGCCGCGTGCAGGCTGGGCTGACTGCAGGCACCCTCTGTGGAGCCTTTCTCACTTCCTGCGCACCAGCCTCGGCATCCCTCCGCCCTCTCCGTGTCCAGGTTTTCAAGTTGCTCTGTGCTCAGGGCCACAGTGTTGGTCCCTCAGGCCTAACCAGGGGAAGTTGAGATCAGAGCCAGGATCTGCCCACTTGGCTCCTTCCCAGTCTGCCTCTTCTCCTCACCCCAGTGCCACTGCTGGGCATCTCCCCTGCCAACTGCAAGAGCCCTGGCTCACGTCAGGTGCCTCCTGCTGGATGGATTTCCTATTGCACAGGCACCGCGATGCTGGCACTGGGAGCCCTGGGGCTGGTCCTGAGCCTCTTTTCCCCACGGGCCTGTCATCTCATGAGGCCCCCTTCATCATCAGTGCCACGGACAGGACCCAAACCCTGCTTCAGAGAAAGTGTTATGTTCCCTTGAAGCTTTATCTGAAAGAGGCCCTGTGGGATAGAGGGAACCCTGACAGGCTCTGTGCCCGAGCACCCCAGTCTCAGTACCTCGGGCCTCAAGTGAGTCCAGAAGGGCAGAGCGAAAACAGAGGGCACAGCCACCTGCACATGTGCCCAAGCCCATCGTATCCTGTTTTTCTGACCATGTCCTGCTGCTCCCAACTGAAGATCTTCCTGTGATTTACTATTTTCAACCCAAAAAACTTCTTACTTTTTTTGACTCCGCCTTCATGAGCTTACATCAGTTTACTTTCCTGGGATCTTCCTTCTTACTGATTTGTCTTTTCTGAACAGTTTCATATCTCTGTCCAGAAATTTTTTCCCTGCCCCTACCCCCTAAAGGCACAGTCACAGATACATAAATGTGACCCTGAAAAGTCACCCAAAGGAGTAACATGGAAGCAGTGCCCAGAGCCGGGAGTGGCCGGGGCCAAGCCAGTGCGTGAGACCAGACTGAGGGCAAAGGGATAAAGGCAGACAGTGGCTTGGGCCCAGAGGGCATTCAAGGGAGAGACACAGGTGAGAGCCTGGGCAGGTGAGCGGACCTAGGCCGGACAGTGACAGGGCCTTGCTGTGGTGCCCCAGGAGGCGAGCAGCCCCCTCTGGGCAATGCAGGGTGAGTCCCAGGACACGGCCACTGTGCTACACCTCCAGCCCTTTTTCTCTGAGATGGGTCAGGGTAAATTACCTAGGCTGGACTCAGACTTGTGGTCCTCCATCACACTCAGCTCCTTGACTTTAAGGGGCGGGGAGCTAAGCCTTTGCCTGATTTTATGAGAAGTGGCATCTTGAAAGTGCTACCCAGGAAGATTAACTTGGAGCCAGCATACAGCCAAGCGGGAGCAGAGAGCTCAGGTAGGTCCGTAAGGAGAGCTGTGTGGTGACTCACAGAACAGGGTACAGTGTCTCAGACCCATGGCTTTTGTGGTACAGACAAATTGAGGGACAGGCCAAGTCCAGGCTGACTTCTAACCCCAGGGAGAGGGAATGAGCACTGTTAACAGGACAGGGTGTCCCGTGCCGTGACTGAGCGAGAGAAGAGGAATTAGAGTCACTCAGCAGGACGGTCCCAGCCGGAAGTGCAGGGCAGGCCCGCTTCTCTCTGCTGAGGGTCAGCCCTGAGCGGGAAGCTCAGGTGTGTGGGGCCGGGGTGTGTCCTGCGGCAGCGGCCACGAGATGGGAGACAGACACCTCAGCAGCCCCTGTCACCTGAAGAGCTGGAGCAGGATGGCCAGTGGGGGCGGGGGGCGTGGGGGCCGCTGGGCTGGGCGGTGAGCGCTGAGGCCCTGAGTATTTAAGTATGTTTCCACGTCGAGCAGTGACATCAAGGGGAGAAGCAGGCTGGAGAGTCAGGAGGCCTTGGACGGGGCCCCGGGGCCCGCGAGGAGGGTGTGGCAGAGGGCGGGCAGGAGGGAAGTGGGTGCAGAGTTGGACATGAGCTTGGGGGGGTGGCGAGAGCCTCTGGCGCAGTGGGCACCTCCCTGCGGCACAGGGTGAGCCCGGGCGAGGCCAGAGAGCCTCCTCCTGTGGGCAGCAGGCGCCCACCAAGGGAGCAGGGTGAGTCCGCTGGCCAGAGGCTCCCTACAGCTGCAGCGTGGGGTGTGGGACGGGCAGTTCAGTCCGAGGGCAGCTCAGGGCGCGTGGTGCAGAGAGGAGAGCTTGGGCCTGAGGGGAGCCAGGCCGGGTGCAGGGTGCGGACGTCGTGGATCGCAAGGGGTGCTGGTCTCCCACGGGAGTGAGCCTGGCTCTGAGCCCGAGGCCGTGGGGTGTGTGGGGGAGGGGGACGGGGACGAATGTCGGCAGCTCTAGCGCTGGTCTGGCCTTATCTGCTTATTACAGTGTACTAGGTTGAACCATATGAAACTAGTAACATTTAGCTCTCTGACCTACAAAGTTGGCAGTTTTCTGTGGTTCCACCTAATCCGTAGAAAATGCTACATGTAACAAGATAGGTCTTGGCAGATGAGCATGCCCAGGGACACAGCCCCGTTGCCCGCGTTTCTTTCTCACTTCAGTCTCCGTGGAGCCCCGTGTTTGGCCCCTTCACTCCGCGTCACAGTGATGCAGCGTTCCCGTTGCTCCGGGTCGTCTCCACTGTGTGGCTGCGTCTAGTCACCCTGTGCTGCTGGTGGGCGATGGGTTGGAGCACGGCGCGTGTTTTTGTCCATGTCTGTGGTGGACAGACGTACGCTTGGGTTTGTTAGGTGGAGGCCTGGGCGGGGGATACGTTGCTGAGCCACAGGAATGTGTATGCTCCACTTCCCCTGCTAGCGCTGTCCCGTCTCGTCACTTCCCGTGGGTCAGTGGGCTGGGCGGGAGCAGCGGGCGGCTGGCCGAGTGTGGCTGTAGCGGGGGCGGGCTCCGCAGTGTGCCGCTGAGACCCAGCGGGGCTGTGGGAGCAAAAGGAGGCGTGGCTGGGTGCTTGGGGGGGGGGACCCTAAGGACTCCTGACATCACAGGGCGAAGCAAGGCCTCTCCCTCGGCCTGGAGGCCGCACTGCCCGCTGCCCCACACGCTGGAGAGGCCAGGCTGCCTGCTGCTCAGCAGAAACCGGCCATGCGGTCCTGTCCAGGGCAGCACTGCTAACTGGACGAGGCTGAGTGAGCAGCTTGCCTGAGCCAAGGGCCACAAGGACCGGGTCGCACGTGGCCGAGGGCAGCAGGAGGCTGTGGCCCCGAGCAGCAGACACAGTTAGGTCCGGGTGCTTTCGGCCTGGAGAGGCCGGCGGGCAGGACACCTCCACGCTCTGGAGAGTCAGGCACAGCTCACCACCTTGAGGCCAAAGCACTGCCAGGCGGAGGCTGCAGCTGGCAGTGCCCGGCTGTCCACGCCCTGCGCTGTCTCCGGAGCACTCTGCACCAGTCAGAGGGCAGCCCCGCTGCTGAATGGGACCTGCGTGGAGCTGGGACGGCCACAGTCCCCGTGGGGCCTCTGCAGAGTGGCCCGTGGGTCTCCAGCGTCCCTCCTGACCGTGCCCTTGCAGCCGGCCGTGCCTTCTGCTCACCTGGCTGCTCCCGTCGTGCCAGCCCCACTCTGGCCAGGCTGCGCAGTGCCTCCCTCTGGCCCGTGCGCGTGCAGTCGGGCACGGGGTCCACGCGTTCCTCTCCTTGCAGGAGCCAGGCAGAAAGGCCCGGTGCCCAGCAGCAGCCTGATGCATTCGGAGTCGGAGCTGGACAGCGACGATGCCATCTTCACGTGGCCGGACCGGGAGAAGGGCCAGCTCCTGCACGGCCAGAACGGCTCCGTGCCCAACGGGCAGACCCTGCTGAAGGCGCAGAGCCCGCGGGAGGAGATCTTGTAGCTGCCTGGCCTGGTTGCTCAGGGTGGGCTCGGCAGTGCCAGGACTGGGCCCACCGGCTGATCCTACCTCCCGGGCCTGCGGGCAGCTGTCCTCCAGACCTGCTGGCTGGCCTCTCCCACACCCCGCCTCGGACGCTGGTACTTGAGCCCACACTCTCCGGAGTCCCCGAATGATGCTGTGAAGGAAAGGTCCAGTAGGCCCCAAGTAGCTCACCTCAGGGCCTCCTTTTTTGCACCAAGCCCCACCCCAGGGCAGACACAGCCAGCCCTGACCTCCTCTCCGCCTGTCTTGTAGCAGTGCTGCCCGGCCTGGGCACCTCACCAGGCTGCCGTGCCTCCCCGCACTCGGCGGCGCGGGACCCACAGAGCTGTAGCCCCAGCCTTGTGGCGCTGAGCTTCTGGTCCCAGCACCACTCGCTCATTCGGGTCCAATGCGCCCCCTGGTGGACCGAGGGGGTGATGGCACCCGCCTCGGCCCCGCTCTGGAGCCAGGCTTGGCTGGTCAGGGCAGTCGAGTCACAGCAGCCGGGCCGCATACAGGTGGCCTCCCCTCCGCATCAGGCTCAGGCCAACACTCTGTCCACAGACGACAGCCACAAGACTGGAATGTCACGCATGAGCGCGCATGTATGTGTCTGCCCCACTGTAGTCCCCGTCTTTCCTGTGTCCCTTGCACGCGTGTGTTGAGTGCCTGCGTGTGTATCGACCTTTCATAGGGCTCTTGGCTGCTCATAGGCAACTGTGACTTGGGAACACTCTCAGCTCCTGAACAGTGACTTCCTGCCCCTGTGGCCCTGTCACTGGTTCCTCAGCCACACATCCGGGAGGGGAACTGAGGGGTGGGAAGTGACTTTTAAACTACACGTTTCTACTACTGCACTACTGTCTGTTGTGAGATGATTAAACATGCTATTTAATTGTGTGCTTGCCTGCTGGGTATGCTGCTCCATGCCACATCTTTGATGTGTGTCGCTGCTGGGTATGCTGCTCCATGCCACATCTCTGATGTGTGTCGCTGTGCCCCACCTGAGCAGCTCTGAGGTCTTCCCATCTAGCAGAGGGCAGCCTGGGCTTGGCATCAGCAAAGTGGCCTGTGGGGGCAGCTCAGAGGACTCAGGAAGTGCCACTGGGCGACACGTTGGCTGGCTTTGGAGTGGCTTCCTCTGGACCGCATCTCCGTATCTTATCTCAGACACAGCCCAGGGGGATTCTTGGGCTGACAGCACGTTCCTGCTCCTGTCTGTGGGAGAGCTGCTTAGGGACATCCAGGCTCCTGCCTTCGGGCCCCCCTCACCACCCCTCAGCAACTCCTCTGAAGCGATCCCCAGTGTCCTGAGCCAGGCTGCCCCTGCCTTGGCCGAAGTGAACTTGGCTAAGCATTCTGCCACCTTCACCAAAAGTCTCCCAGTCTGATTTTTTGAGACTGGCCAAGGGAGAGGACTCCTGCTTTTCTCAGGGCCCATGGGGTACTCTACGCAGAGAAAACTTGGTCATGAGGAGGCAGCCCTACAGGAACGCCCAGGGCTGGCCACAGCCGAGGCCTTTCTGCTGGGAGAAGAGGGCGAGACTCAGACCCAGCTTTCTTCTGCCTGCTGGGCGATGGCAGGACCTGCAGAGGTTGCAGGTGCACTATAAGAAGGTGCTGCTGTCAGGAACTATCAGCTGGGCCTGGGGTTTAGCTCAGTGGTACCACGCCTGCCTCACAAGCACAACGTCCTGAGTTCGATCCCTGGTACTGGGGGTGGGAGGAGGGTATGAAGACCAACTGCTACATCCCCACCCAGCCAGCGCTTTGCTGCCCCGTTCTGGACACGTCTTCCTCTCGCTTCCTCAGACTGGACGGATGCACGGCAGTTAGCAGCAGAACAGGGACTCTGGCCGCACTGAGAAACGGAGAGCTGGTAGATGGCTACTGAGCAGAGAGGGACTGACTGGACTGCGCTGTAACGCCCCGTTTCTACACTCGTGGCTTTAGAGACGTTCAGGGTCCTCATGTGATAGCTGCAGGGTTCTGGGAGAAGGGAAGCCAGGAGGCGGGGGGGCAAGAGCGGTCCTTGGATCCTAGCTCTTAGGTACTACTAGACAGCAAGTGATTTGCTTTCTGTCCTTCAGTGAACAATGTCCACATCCCCACAGCGTTAACAAACTCCATAAGCATGAGGCACACATCAGCCTCCTCCATGGCCCCGTCTTCAGGGCTGCCAGCTGCTCCGGAGACATCCTCTCCAGCCATCGTGCTAACTCCTGGAACCGCTCGCGTCTGTGTCCAAATCAGTCACAAAGCAAAAAGCACTCTGCCGCTCCGGCTGCGAGCGGTTCAGGTTCGTGCACAGCTTTGCTCTGCTCTTTTCAGTAACCCTATCGGGTGGGAAACGAGCCGAAGTTTGCATGAATCCACGCAGATGTACCCGGTCCTCCTAGGAAAGAAGACACTGATGATCTGGGCCCACCGTGGAGACTGTGGCGAGTGCTGGCATCGTTTGGAAGTCCCGGCTGAGCATCCCACTGCACCCTTTGCCCAGGCTGGCCACTGAGCTGTAGGAATGAGGGAGCAAGCTGAGGAAAAGCCAGTCTCCTCGGATCTCCTCAAGCCCACCCCGCAGTCAAGTGGAGGCTGGGACTCCATTAGTCCGCGGGGTTCCTCTGGGGGTGGCGGTACCTGAAGTGACCATGAGGAAGAAAGGAAAGGGCTGGGAGTCAGGAGGGGACAGAGCAGCGTGCCCAGTCAGCACATTCCTGGGCACTGATATTCGTCGTTTGCAGTCTGGGTCCTCATTAGAATCCTTTGGAAAACTTTACAAATCACTAAACTCTGGAATCTGCTGAGAAGCCGTTTTGATTTTTAAGTATTTAACTGATCTTTTAAGAATTTCTCAGGTAATTTAGGCAGTCATACTATGCCCTTGAGAAGGGTAAAAATAGCCCTCAGCAGCTCAACTCCAAAAGACTCCAGATCTAGGATCTCCCACTGGCCTGGGGGGTGGGAGAGAAGTCCTTGAGGCTGGGGAGGCAGAGATAAGCTGCCCAGCAATGTTTCAAGTCTCCAGCCTTCACGGCTGCAGCGTCTTCAGCCTTGACCGAGCCAGGGACCCCGGTCCCTCTGCCTCCTGCTCACCAGCATCCAGGGCTCCTGGGGGCGGCGCATCAGCAGCATCTGCACATGGAGAAGCTCCACCCCGATTGCTCACTTTCACATGCCTGTTTCAGAGCTGGAGCTTAAAGAAGAGCCAGGCCAAAGCTAGTGTTTTAATTCAAACTGAGCCAAGGAGAAAAGCTTTACATACTGCAGTAATCACCTACCCAGAACCTCAGTGTCCTCACAAGAATAATGTCTGTAAACACCCAGACTCCACCTGGTCAGGTGTGAACAGCAGTGCCCCAAAGGGGGGTCCTGTTGGGAAAACTTACGGTTCCATGGTTTTTCTTGGCATTTATTAACGGGGTAAATAAAGCATTAAAAATATTAAAACAAGGGCCGGAGGGTTAGCTCAGTGGTTCCGGTGCCTGCCTCGCAAGCGTAAGGACCTGAGTTCGATCCCCGGTTACCACATATAATGCTGGGCGTGGTGGCTCACGCCTGTAATCCCAGCACTCGGGAGGCAGAGACGGGAGGATTGCTGAGTTC